>JABAYD010012036.1:0-18076 GCA_014822095.1 Diplotaxis tenuifolia
GATGTATAATTAAAACTATGTTGTATTTTCTAATTTATGATTTACTTTGTGTAATTTTTAATCTCTTTACATATGTAAATCTTAAAGATGTTCCTATTGGTTGATTATAATTGCATATGTGGATGTGTTTAGAGGGCTTTATTTAGAGTTTTTAATAGAGTAAAGATTTTATTAAAAGAGAGACCCCATGAACGTAGTCCTTATCGGCTTTCCTAACAAGTTAACTAGTTTGTTTTGATCATTGGTTATGTTTCGTTTTTCTTTTTGGGTATGTATAGATTATGTTTCGAGTCTTCACTGTATATGAAGAAGATAAGTATAACACAAAAAAAGTATAATACATGTTTTTTTTTGACAGCATAACACATGTTTATTAAAGTATCATATTGGTTTAGAAAAATAAGAAAAAAGTATCATATTGGGTTACTGTAAAGCTCTTGACATCTGAAGTTATCTGTCAATAAATCCGCAAAAGCAACTTGAACATTAAAAACTAAGTTTCCGCTTGCACGCGTAGCAACAATTTCAATCTACTATCACATCACATGCTTAATGCTTTATTTGACTGTGTATTTAACGGACATTTAGACCTAATTGAGTAATTGGGTAACCGGAGTTGCTCTCTTGATTGAAACCAGACAGTAATATATCGTAGATGTTTCGTAAACTTATATTGTTATCATATTACTGGAAGTCACATTAAAAAGAAACCAGGTGATGCGTTAGCTATGAATGTAAATAACACATTTTTTGTATAAGCAAAACTTTAACCACCACCAGTGTGCATGGGATGGGGTAGTGGTTAAGCGGATGGGTTGGCTTGGCTGTGATCCTAATTCGAACCCGATGAAAGGAATGGATTGAGCATTTCTTAGTTTAACGTTAAAATCTGGTTCCAGGCTGAAAAGAGAGATTAATGCCGCAGACCCAACTTTTCTTGATATAAGCATAAAAAAAAAAGAAACTTTAACCGATTATTTGGCTAATTATACTTTCAGAATGAACCTCTGTGTGGTTACTCTTATCATTTGTAAAGGGTAATATCAATAGGTTAACAATTTAAAATGATCATCTACATGAGTAGATTATACATTTACATGTGTGTATTAGTGCGCATATGCATCGGACAGACTGTCATATTATCTCTTTTTACATTTGTTTATTTCTGTGTTTGTTTTTCTCTTAGCATTTTGTTATGTTTTGTGCATGAGAATCTGTGTCAAGTTGACCCTATTTTAGCTATGTTGGTTGTTTATCCATTTTCTATATTTGCAAAAGTGAAACTTCATTATATACGTACATATCTTGAAGCCCATTCACGCATTATTCAATAATGATTGAAGATCATACAAACGGTACCAGTTAACTAAACTAGTACAGTATGTGATATTATTACAAACTTTTTTTTTGACAAATTGGCTTTTTCAAACTTGCAACTTGCATACTCCATGTGTGTTTTTAATTCTCGAGGCACTTTGTGTTATTGATCATATTTACAACTAAATGTCACAATTATTATACAGCCATTCATATTTTTTAAAATGCACCCATTTCTGCTGAAAAATTAATGATGTCCCCATATATACAAATGCATTCTTTCACAAGTTCCAAGACCGTATGAGTATAATAATTGTAGTCAATTGCTCCAGAGCTTGGGCTCATAATGCAAGTGTGAATCATCAAATTTATGTTGGAACGCCAATAATTAAGAAGCATATACTTAGTTAAGAAAATGGATCTCTTAGTCTGGAGTCTGGACCTTCAAAATATAGTAATAGTTAACTGTGTTTCTAGCACTTAATCACATACCAATATAAATTTTTTTACCAAAATTAAATTAAACATATAAACTTTCAATGTAACTCGAACGTCACATGTATAATTTTCAGTTTTTTTTTTTTTTTGATCAATATAATTTTCAGTTAAAATCCAGTAATGTCACTGGACTTTCTCAAAATGGAAGATTTTCCTACAAATGCGCTTTCACCACTATAATGTGTATGTAAAAAGTAGTTTATAATTTGGTGTAGAAGATCCGGTTACAAACTCATTGTACAAACCATGTTTAACTTTTGCCCATGATGTTTTTTCATTGAAATGATATCTATAGGACATACTACATGTAACATATAGATATCAATTTTTATTACGTACATTAGTTTTTTACATGGTTTTTTATTTTGTGAATATTTTAACATGCTATGAAAATATATTGAATCTAATTAGTGACACAAAAGAACAAAAGTTTTTTTGTGCTAAGTTATGATGATATAGATAACAATTCTAAGATGGGAGACACCAAAATGCATATTGGTAAGATATAAAGGCATACCAATAAAATGCAATACTATCCAGTAATATTTCGTGTATGTGTATTCTTCCCGCTGTTTTTATCTGTTAATTGATTTTGTATCCCCTGTTTTGGCCAAAGAGATTGGTTTATTGTTTTAGAACTCCTTTTCTCGCAGGAGACCGGTATATTTTTTTCAATCACAAAGGCTCAGTTAAATCCATAGTTTCAGAAGATTAAACTCTAGCCACCTATGTTAGTTAACTGGAAAAAGGGAAGGAACTAAATATCAAGAATCTTATCTCATTGTCATGGCCATATAAGCATGAACTGGACCTTATCCTTATGGCATGATCAGCGTGTGAATCCACATAAATTTGGCCGAATAAACATATTTAAATTCAAAAATTTGTATTTATTTAAAGAGATTGTTGAATTTTTCATTAACAGTTCATAAAATAAAACAAACTACGAAGTTACAATAATGTCGCTAAAATTTTCAACGAGGAAATGCAAGTATTGACTTCACATGGAGATAGAAGAATAATAGTATATAGATATATATCTTATAAGTTCAAGTACTTGCTGTATGAGTCATTTTGTTCCTGCTTTACCAATATAATAAATAGAATTAGAAAAGGCTGAGAAATATAATTTTTTTAAGGCTAAGAAGAGAAATATAATTTTTTTTAAGGCTAAGAAGAGAAATATATTTTCGTTAGGAAATATATATATATATATATATATATATATTCTTTTTTCATCCGAAGAGTCTTGAGTTTTTCACCAGACACACGATCATGTAATTATTCACACGATAGGTTTAAAAAAAAATACGTTGGTTCCAAATATTTACTTTTAGTTATAAAAATATTATATTAAAATGCGATAAACAAAAGTATTGTACCCTAGTTATTTTGCATTGTAATAGAAATATAGAATGCAGTTATATTTAATTGTAAATAAGACATCTTCTAGTTATAAGAAATACGGAGTATTAACTATTACGGAACTATCATTCGAATTTGTTGATTGAGTTATGAATTAAGAAGGAAAAGGTAAATAATTGTTTTTGTTGTATAACACTAGCAGTGGAGAACTTGTGTTGTATATAGTACAACAACGTGTTCGTACAAGCACGTTTGGAATATTCTTGCATGTCATAACGCGTTCCTAAATATTATAGTACTATATTGTTTTCTCTCTCTGAAATCAACTAACAGAGAAATTTTATAAAACTAGCTTCATATATTTAGCAACTCGTTTACATTTTATGTATTTCGTATGACGTGTATCTCTAGTGTATATTCGGACGATATCTTCCACATTGTTCAAAACAAATTTGAATACAAAATATCAACCTGTTAAAAAATTAATACTACAAATTAAAATAATCAAAAAGTTGTTCAATTTCTTTCAAAAAGGAAATTCTTTTTAGAAATAGCATGAATACATTATTGTGATCGCATGAAAATTAGACTGGCTGATGTATCAACGCTCCAAAATCATAATAATTAGACTGATGATATAAGAATGGTCGGCTCGTCTGTTTTTTTTTTTTTGAGCATGGTCAGCTCGTCTGGTTTAAAAGACTTTCAGACATTTAGTCCATTTGGATTTGAGTAAATCTGAACAAAATATTACTGCACTGCTTAATTATTTACGTTATGTATCACATAGTTGTTTATAAATGTAGAAAACTATAAAGTGAATGTGAGACACCTTGAATGAATTCAACATAGGATGGCAATGCAAGCCTCTTTGCATGAAATTTGGAAGGGGGAAAATAAATAGCAGATTTTACAATGGCTTAACTCTCCCTCATTTGTCAGTATTCCCAGCAAGGTGGTTCAGGTTGCCCTAATAACTGTAGATGTATTATTTACATATTCTAAACATCTTTAATAGTACATTTAAATGCAAGCATTTGTTATTTCACAAAGCCGAAGATGAATATGAGCTGTGTACTCACGGCCAGAAGATAAAAGAGAGGCGTATTAGTGATAAAATATACTATAACGGGTTATAAGCTACGGTGGATTCAGAAGATACGACTTACTCCATTATGACAAGTGACAAGAAGAATGAAACATATGCCGTCGTGGAGTCTTCTCATTGGTTATCTAATACTGCGGAAGGTACGACTTTGCACAATATCCTTTATTAAATTATACTTTCTGACAGCAAATCATTAGGTATTAGGATCATCATCCTTTTTTAACATCGTTTTCAGTTTAGCTGTTATTCTACAATTATCACATGTTCAAAATTATCTCATACTTTTGTCATAAAACTCATTTTATTTCATTTAACTGATTACATATGATTGTTGACTTGTGGATGCAATCAGTCCCGAATGCAATTGAACGTAGTGGACAACAAGTGGCAGAGCTATTCAGTAGGGGTCAGTTTTTTTTTTTAAGAAACTGGGAGGGAGTCTGTTGATGACCCCTATGACTTTTTCAAAAAAAAAAGAATTTCACTTAGTTTGGTTAACATTTCTCAAGTTGACCCTCATCTCTCAAGTTCACATTTTTTTTTCTTTGACCCACTTAGTAACAACATAATTCCTTTTATAAAGAACCCCTATAACTATAATTAAGAACCTAGTGACAATCCCTACAAAAACCTAGTAATTGACAAGTTGTTCAACATATATAGCCTGGTCTTTTATTACATGTTTGGAAATCTTTTCTAAGGCAGATTTTTCTCCAACCATGTGAAGTTGATTCATTATTTTCAGACGAGTGCTTGTCAGAAGACGTTGGTTTTAACATAATTCTCCAGCTCATTTTAGCAAGAAAACATCATTACAAATTTTAGATTTCTCGAAAATTTGAAACATGTCAGAAGAATATATATATATATATATATATATATATATACCATAGCTACAAAAGATTTGTCACTAATTTTGATGACCTAAGATTTGTCACCAATCATAACCTAAGTGTATACTCAGAGAACTAAAGCCCATAGTACACATCTTTTGTGGTAACATAAAAACTCGATTTTTTTTTTACGTTTAAGATTATAATGATCAACCATGATTTTAATTGTTATGGAGGAATTAATTTAATCATGGTAGACTCGTAAGATGAGTCTTCAGTCACTACGACTACGAAAAGTGTTTGTCTGCTTGAGTATATCAATATCTGAGTAGTTCAGAGTTTTTGAACATGTTACAAATGTAATCACTTTAGTGAACTCTACATATTAACGAAAGTAAGTTTACACTAACAGGGGGTCATATCTAGATAAGTAGATGATATACGTTCTTAATAAATAACATAGATTATAGGTCACGGTATCATTTGATGCATGTCTCGTATATTTACGTGAAGATGCTCTCCTTAATAGCCGCACAAACCGTCGCCAAACTCCACTTGTCTTTCACGTTCTCTATTACAACTTGCATCTTTGTTTATTTTTATACTAAAGAAATCGAGTTACTAGTATTAAAATTAGTGCATACTTCAATGATTGGTCCGTAAGATATAATGAACTTCTGCTCGAAGATTTCATGTTAGAATTAGCAATTGATTACAATTTAGTATGCACTTATGTGAATCAATCAATCAATTGGTGACTAAATTTGATTCTATGTTCCTATGAAATTACACACAATACTTAAACAATCCATTGGCTTGTCACTTTTGGGGAAGACATAATCCAACATAATTTTAAGCGAATCTATGACATTAAACTAGAAGAAATCAGCCTTATGTAATTAATTGTCCATAATTTTGCATCTAAAATATGTGTGTTTTTTTTTTTTTTGTAGTCCAGGGTTCTCCACTTCGTGGGTCAATTCCTGGGCCCGGTCAGGCCGGCGGCCAGCTTCATCCGGGAGGGCTTTCCCTGGGCCGAAGCCCAGTACCAGCGTTGTGACAGGAGCGAGTAGTTCGCCACTCGTGGTTCGAACCCAGGCGGGCACTCCAACCGGAGTTCCGTTACCCAAGCCCTTACCAGTTGTGCTATCTCGTCCCGTCAAAATATGTGTGTTTTGACATTAGCAAAATATATGTATCTGTAAATCTCGGTTCTAAATTTGGGTCATTACATTGCTATCCCCATATAATATTATGATTATTATCTAAAAATTAGAAAATGATGTTAAGGTGACATTATAATACTCTCATATTTAGTAAATTAATATACGGTGGTGTATATTTTAAAATAATTGAGTTGATTTTTTCGAGTGATTGAATGATCCGAAGTAGAATAAAAGCGAAAGATATATACTACACCTTCGGTATATTCGTTTAGGTTTGGACTATTACAGTAGACATGATGTAGAACTAATCACGTCAGTAAAACAATCAATCTATTTCAACATTTGATTTTAAAAAAAAAAAAATTTTAAAAACTTTGCAACCCTTTTAGGAGAATTTATGAAAAGAAGATTCAATCTTACATTACAATTATTCATAGTTGCATACAATTTATAATTTTCCTCATATATATTCGTACTGTATTTTTTAAAAGCCTAGGTTATATTTATAACTTTCCTTTTTACTGGTTAAATGGAATTACGAAGAATTCATAACTAATTTCTTACGTCTCTTCGTTGGAGCCGACGTCTCTCTCAAGCAAGATTCGAAAAGGATACTTTCGAACGTATCCTTCTTAATTTGAAAGGCGCAAAAGATCGCCACAAGCCTACCTATTTGTTATTATAAGTTATAACTTAATGTTTGTAAGAACATATAAATCGGCGCATATTACCATTTTGTTTTGAGTTGGTCATGTATTGAGATTCATTCCACAGTTTGATTTCCGAATCTTAAGCTGGTGGGTTCGATCACATGCAAATTACATTTGCCAATTTGCCAATTAGTATTACGTAGATGCAAATATATGTAAGAGCACGTGTATATAACTGTGTATATGTCCGTAAAATAGGTGCTTTCGTAAGTTTACTTTGTTTCCGTGATCTTCTGTCTAAATTAATTAATGTTAAGTCATTCAATTGCTATGCCGGTTAATGCCCTCTAGTCACCTGTTCTTATATTCCAAACAAGCAAACAAACACAAAATCTTTACACAAAATCTTAATCTCGTGGTGTGGGCAAAATTGCGACCATACAATTTCTTTAATTATTTTTCTTTGTTTCAGTACATAAATACTACCTCCGTTCCTTAAAATAGATTTTTTCACATATTAATAAATATTAAATCATTAATAGATACTTTTTGCACTTATCAATTTTTAATAATTTCTAATCAGTAGTAATTCAATAAACATTTGTTTTTTTGAGTTTAGAATTGTTGGATAGGAAACATAAAACATCTATCTCTGTGAAACAATCTTTTTAAAACATATATCTTAATGGAACAAAGATAATATTTTCTTACACCAAAATACTATACTACAACTAATTACTATTGAGATCAAAATTTTACTTTGAATTGCAATTTCTTTTGATATTTATATGGAAATATACTATTGTGATTTGTTTATGAATTTTAATTAATTTAATTAGTTTTTAAGATTATTTTGGATGTGCATTTTATGCAGTTTGAGACCTTAATTAATAGTATCATATTTGTGACGTCTATTTAAAATAATTTTGAATCAATAATCTTGAGAACTCATAAATACAAATATAATAAAAACCCTTAGATATAGTGATCAGTTTTTAATGATACATGACGAATCTAGAAAAATTGCATCCAATAACCAAACAAAAACCCAAAATTAACTAACTAACCAATTTTATATTCCTATCTCGCTCTACCTTCTTACTACAAAACTAATTTCTCTTTTTTCTTGTCTATATCACAAATAAATCCATGAATCTATACCTAGTGTACCGTAGAAACAATGAGTTCAATAACAAGAACAGGTTTTTAGTAGAAAATAAGTAAATATATCCTCTTTTCCTATAAATAGATATTTTTAAATAAAATTGTGTTTCAAAACTATTTGTTTTACATTTCCTATATATTTTTAGTAATTAATAATGGTAAGTTGTTTACTTTAAAAATAACCATACTTAATCAATAATATTTGTTTAAATTTATGGAAAATAACTAAACACATAAATGATGCATTTATAATAAATTTATAGTATGTTTTATTAATATGTGTAAACACACAAAAATGCATCATTTAGGAATGGAGGAAGTACTAATTAGCAACCCGCAGATCTAAAAATAATTATTAACCAACCAACATAATTAAAATGGAACTAGCAACATTCTAAATATTAGTATGTATAAGTATATGAATTTGAAAAACTCGTGCCAATTTAAATCTTTGACTAATTGTCGACCCAGAATAATATCAATGTAGGTTTTTTATTCACGTAATTCTTTGAGTATTTAGCATTCTCATTTTATAACTCCTTAATTGTGATATGTGGGGTCACATAAGATCCTCCAAGAACTTATATTCTAGATGAACATATACTGGTCATAAAATGGAATCATAATCTTATGTTATTATTGTGTGTACCTGTGTCACGTAGTTCGACTTTTAACCACTCTTAGATCTCCTAAATATCTTTTACGATCTTTTTGCTTCACATATATAAGATACATCATTATTATTATTTTGGTAACAATCATTATACATCATTATATATTATCTTCTAGCAAAGATACAAATTAAATTAAAACACAAATTTCACGCCCTTATATTAGTACATTTCTCTTATTTTATATTTAGCGTCAACAATTTTATCATATCTTCTATATTTACTCCCAAAAAGATGCTTTTATTAAATCAAGATATATATTATATGCTAAATATAAGTAATCTAGTAGAGTGATCTTACGAAGAAAACAAATCACATCACTACGTTAAAACATATAGAACGCAAAATTATTAAAATGGAGAGCATGAATGCTTACACTCAGGAGATTTAATTCTACACAATATATGCCGGAGTTCAAGCAACTATAAATACAGTGATTAACAATTACCAGAGGCATGACTTATGTGTAAATTTTAATTGTGTATTTATACTTATTATTGCATGTGTTGCTAGGTTCTTAAGTACGAGAAACAAAAACTGAGTTAGTTAAAGAAATATTTTGATTAGCCGTCCGTACCGCCATTAATTGAGAGCATTATTATCACACATTAGGGAGCATACTTTGACCACTTGGTGAAAATTAAAAATATGTATGTTTATCCGATTACATATATGCCCAGGATTATATTAAAAATAACATTTGTAAATTCACTATTGTCAACTTCATAGTTTATCCTTAATAAAGTCTGTTAATAGAAAGACTACGCAAGTTCATTGTTTTCCTTTGTAAAGATAAATCATTTATTTTCATAAATATTCAAGAAATCGTGATAGTTTTAATGCACATCAATAAAACTAGTTACATGATTATGCGCTCTAACAGACAAAATCTAGCTACGTGCATCACTCTCCAACCAATATGTTTAAATTCAACCCGCCGTGGTCTTATTAGCTAGAGAGATCTAATTGCGGTTATTGACGAGATAATTCAATATACATTATTTAATAATATTAGTTATAAATTGTAAAGGTATGGAAAGATAAATTAACTACAAGAAAGAGAACGGCTAGAAACTGGTGAACGAAAACTAAAGTGATCATTTTAGTTTGTTTTATATAAATTGTTCTTCTATTTTTCTATTTGAAATAAAATTTTATAATTTATCATACGATCTAGCATGTTAGCTAAATAATCCGATAATTCTTGAAAAAGGGTTCTATTCGATTTTCAAATAAGTTTATAATTAATGCATTCAAATATCTGTATATTACGAAATTTATCATTTTTTCTATTCAAAACCTACAATATGAACCTTAATTTGTGTTTAAAAAAAAAGAACCTTAATTTAAAAAACATACGATCTAGCCTGTTAGCTAAAAAATCCCATAATTCTTGAAAAACGGTTCTATTCGATTTTCAAATAAGTTTTTTAATTAATGCATTCAAATATCTGTATATTACAATCTAAGGAAGACCTACTACTTACTATCCATCAAAATTCTATTTTGTAAAAATACTATAATGTTACACTCACTGACGATTTTCAAGGTAACAAGCAAACGACCGAAACTTTATACAGTCTGATATTATATAAAGTCTGATCACAACCGTAGATATTAATGAAGTATATATGGATAGCCACTCACCCACTCATCTTACATAATCGGAATTTCAACCACCGTATTTGGATTATAGATCACATAACCTTTTGGTAGAATAAATCAAATATATATATGATGAGATATATATTATGAAATTGAAAAAAACAATGTATTGACAAGAGGAGGAAGAAGACACAAGCTAACAGTTGTCTGAAACCTATACTTCGCAAAAAGGTGATATTTGATTTTGCTTACAACATCGAATCAGAACATTTAATTTTGTTGTTTCCCCATCTATTTCATGGAGTTTAATATACTAATCCCCAGTAAATTTTACTAGGTACTAGTAATATTTAGCTCTCTGATATTATATTTAAACACACACAATGTAAAACATATACCTATATATGGTCATCAAACTTTTTTACAAAGTAATATTATTAAATATCTAAATGAATTAGCTAGGGTCTCTTTTTTTGTTTAAATCGAAGTGGACTAATCCTAATATCTTAAAACGTTCCCAAAAATTATTCACATTCAAACACATGACTGCATTCATCTATAGGAAATTATACTAATTTTACCGGATTAAATTCTAAACAACATTAAGTTTTTTTTTGTAACACAAACAACATTAAGGTTTCAATTTTTGATAATTAACCTTTTATAGAATAGGCATATCCTACAGATGAACCACCACGAACTTTCAGAATAAAAACAAAATAAAAATAGCTAACACTCTTATCTATTCATCCGATCCAATTGCAAGTCAATGACAACTTATTTTTCCACAATCGAATCTTCCTTATTCTTTACACAAACTTTCCCCATACTATATTAAAAAGAAAAGGAAATGAGGACAATCAAATTTGTTAAAGACTTTGCTCTCCGTCACGTCTGCTATATATACTTGTCCCTCATTCACACAAATGTTATAACTTCAACACACTTCTCTCTCTCTCCCTCTCCCTCTCCCTCTCCGATTGTGTTCAGAGCTGTCACGTGTCTCGTGTCAGGTTCAAAGCTCTAAGTAACAATGGGTCTTCCGCTAATGATGGAGAGATCATTAAACAACAACAGCAACAATGTCGTCGAGCTTTCTCGAGTGGCGTTTTCAGACACACATGGTGAAGATTCACCTTACTTCGCCGGCTGGAAAGCTTACGATGAAAATCCTTACGACGAATCACATAACCCTACCGGTGTCATTCAAATGGGTCTTGCCGAGAATCAGGTAATTATATTATATTACTCTTATCAACTTTTCTTAAAAAAAAAAACTACATATCGGGGGATAATGTATTAATGGTCTCCCTCTTGATAATCTCTTGTACAGGTCTCCTTCGATCTTCTAGAAAGTTACTTAGAGAAGAAGAATCCAGAAGGGTCCATGTGGGGATCAAAAGGAGCACCTGGGTTCAGAGAAAACGCATTGTTTCAAGACTACCACGGTCTAAAATCTTTCAGACAAGCCATGGCTAGCTTCATGCAACAGATTCGTGGAGGCAAAGCTAGTTTCGACCCTGACCGAATCGTCCTCACCGCTGGAGCCACCGCCGCTAATGAACTCTTAACGTTCATCCTGGCTGATCCCAACGACGCTCTTCTCGTCCCCACGCCATATTATCCAGGGTACGTCACACTTTAATATAGATACATTAAAATAATAAGTCACTCGTATAGAGATTTTATATTAAATTAAAAAAATAGCTGCAACTAACTGACTCAACATATAATAAAAATATTATCTACTAATAGTATATCTTGTATTTACCGGAACGTTTATTTATTTGTTACAGATTCGATAGAGATTTGAGATGGAGAACCGGAGTGAGAATTGTACCGATTCATTGCGACAGCTCGAACCATTTTCAGATAACCCCAGAGGCGTTAGAGCAGGCTTACCAAACGGCTCGTGACGCGAACATAAGAGTCCGAGGAGTGCTCATAACCAACCCATCGAACCCACTAGGCGCGACGGTCCAAAAGAAGGTTCTAGAAAATCTCCTTGATTTCTGCGTGAAAAAGAACATTCACTTGGTCTCGGACGAGATCTACTCCGGCTCGGTTTTCCACGAGTCAGAGTTCACCAGCGTGGCCGAGATCGTAGAGAACATCGATGACGTGTCAGTTAAGGAACGTGTCCACATTGTTTACAGCCTCTCCAAGGATCTAGGTCTTCCCGGTTTCCGAGTGGGGACCATTTACTCGTACAACGATAATGTTGTCCGGACAGCGAGAAGGATGTCGAGTTTTACGCTTGTCTCGTCTCAGACACAACACATGTTGGCTTCCATGTTGTCGGATGAGGAGTTTACGGAGAAGTACGTAAGGATAAACCGTGAAAGGCTTAGGAGACGGTACGAGACAATTGTGGAAGGGCTTAAGAAGGCAGGGATCGAGTGTTTGAAGGGTAACGCAGGGTTGTTCTGTTGGATGAATTTGGGTTTCTTGCTTGACTCGAAAACGAAAGAAGGCGAGCTCGAGCTTTGGGATGTGATCTTGAAGGAACTAAAGTTGAATATATCTCCCGGGTCTTCGTGCCATTGCTCGGAGTATGGGTGGTTTAGGGTTTGTTTTGCTAATATGAGTGAGAAGACTTTGGATATTGCGTTGGAGAGAATACACGAGTTCATGGACCGCCGAAGGAAGTTCTGAACTGTAAAAAAAACTCAAAAAGTAAATTAAATCCGAATATATATTTTTTGGTGGTTAACATGGGGAAGGGGAGATTTATTTTTGGGAAAGAGAAGATAATTAGTTGAAACCCATTGATAAAAGTGGGTTTCGGTTTTTTTTTTCTCTTTTCTAGATATATCATGTTGGGATTGTAAACGTCCATGTCCAACTCTATATTCTCATATTAGTACGATATTGTCCACTTTGGGCCTAATAGACAAGTCCGCATAGATTTACTTTTGGTTTCTATCCCAAAAGGTCTCGTACTATTAGAGTTGAACATCTCTTTATATATTAGATTCTTCTTGTCTAATTCTCCAATGTGAGACTTAGATTGATATCTCACATTTTCCCTCTCAATCTAAGGATCACATCCCACACTGATTTCCAGAATCTTCTGACTCGATTTCTGCCACACACCTCTCATTCCTAACTCATTGGATACTATTTATCTCTCGAAATGTGCAGATTTCTCGTCAAACCACTCTGATACCAATTGTTGGGATTGTAAACGTCCATGTCCAACTCTATATTCTCATATTAGTATGATATTGTCCACTTTAGGCCTAATAGGTAAGTCCGCATAGATTTAATTTTGGTTTCTATCCCAAAAGACCTCGTACTATTGGAGTTGGACATCTCTTTATATATTAAATTCTTCTTGTCTAATTTTCCAATGTGGGACTTAGATTGACATCTCACATATCATTGTTTGTTTTCTTGCTTTGAACGAAGCAAGTTAACTTCATGTTCATTAAGGTGATTTGTAATGTTTGCTGTTGTATGTGAAAATTGAACCATTCCTTTTTGTGTTACCTTATAAAATATTACATAAAAATATCTATTTCAACTCTAAATTAATGTATACTATATACATAACATTGCTCAACTGATTAAAAGCAAACTGTTTGCGTCAAAGAAAGTTTTTCAATGAGGATGTCAATGTATATATATATTTTATTTTTTTTGTTAAGAGACGTAAAATAATGATGTACCTCAAAAATCTCATAGGCAGTAGATGCAAATTTCATATTTTTCCAAGGACAATGATATGTAATATCTGTTGACTTTTTATATATTCGAAGTTGGTATCCAGCAAATGGGCTAAGTTAATATTTCAACGAGGATGTCAATGTTCATGTAATTTCTAAGGATGTTAGTGTTGTTAAGACCATAAGCATTAGTGAATCCCCTCTTGGGGTTCATAAGAGTTTTTTAATATTTTTATCGTGGGACCGTAAATAGTGATGAACCTCTACCTATTATCCTCTTGCATTAGTGAATCTCAAGAAGGGGTTCGTAGGAATAAAATAATAATATTTTTAATTTTTTTTTAAAGTTTAAAAATATTTATTCAATACATTAAAAATAGATTACATTAATTATTTTAGAAAAAAAATTCAATACATTGAGATTAGATAACATTAAAAAAATTTATTCAATACATTAAGATTAGATAACATTAAAAAAATTTACAATGATTATTCATCTAAGTTACCAAAACTTGTTGCGACCAAACAAAAACAAAAGACAAAGATCAGATATATCATAAAGAAGAAAAAAAGATAGTGACTTTGAGATTCTCTAACCAGTTTTCCATCTGAATCCACTACTGGTAACCTTCGGAACTTTGTTTCAAGTAGCAACCTAAAGACAACAAATGGTTACAGATCTTTGTAAGAAATGTTGTTTTTTTAGGGATCAAACTGAGCTCATACCTGGCAGCATCTTCTAGATTGGTGGAACCACGGACAACCAGAGGAGATGGGGTCATCAAATCTCCAACTACTTTTCCATGTGTCTTTATCAGCTTCTGGAGTTCGTTGAACGTCTAGTACAAAAAAAAACACAAGTCCTTATATCATACAATCTCCAAGTGTAAATGGGGACAGACACACTAGTCTTGTGATATATAGCAACAACAATATGGTACTTTCCATGAACTGTCAACGTTAGGGAACATGTTTGTATCATTTTGGCTGCTGCGTCCTATAATACCATTAATTTGCTTCACCAAACAAATTCATAAACCGAACTAAGCAAGAAAACTATGTGCCAGCAATACTAAGATCCACCTATGGTCCAGAATCGAGATCCCACAACACAAATTACGAGTCTTATCTCCTAACTAACAGATTAAAAATATTCATTTTCTAATTAAACAATATCAAAACCATAAACTTTGGGTGATTCATCACACAAAAGTGAACCAAAAAAACCACGAGCTTCCTACATGACTAAGGCTAATCACGAGCTTCCGTAACAGGACTAAGGCTAATCACGAGCTTCCTACACCATACAATGAGAAAAAAAAAGAGAAAATCAATACCAGATTCCAATCATCATCAATTACAAGGAAAAGATTGTTTTCTATCTTTAGAATAATAACTTACCGTCATCAACCGATGTTGTGGGCTTAACAACATGAAAATGTTGTTTCCCTGTCATAAAATCACCAACTGTGTAACCCCTTTTTACCCTGAAACCCACCAAAACAAATCCCAAATGATCAACCAACCAAGTAAATTCCAATTTTTAAGATAAAAAGATAAATAATCACTCACCGGAACAAAGTTATTATCGCCGTAAGGAGCCGCAAAGACGGCAGAGGCGGTGACTAACGGTGAAAAAGCAGAGCGACGACTAGGAGGATTAGAGAGAGGAGGAGGAAGTGACAAGGATGGATTTAGTGGTGATGTATGTAATGGAACTCGCGGTATGGGCAGAGAATTGGACAGAGAGATCGAACCCAGAGAGATCGAACCCAGATTCCTCTTCTTAAACCTTAGGATCAGTCTCTGTAATTTCTACAATTATAGGTAGAGAAATCACAAACTCTTCGGCGCAATTTCGTCTGGAAGAGAAAGAAAACACTTTCTGGTTTCAACCGTGGAAGAGTCTCTCTGCTTGACACCTGGCTTGAACCGCATCGTAGGAGTTCACTCATAAGACTCGGTTCACAGAAATTAACCCATTATTTATTTATTTTTTTCTTTCTGAGCCTATAAAACCGAGCCATGAACCCCTTTAAAACGTTTGATGCGCCTGCTCTAGGTTCTTTTGACTTGGCCACTGTACAAATCTAACAAGTAAGCTGTTCCATTTTTTTTCTCCTAGTTCTATATATGTCACCGAAAACATGGTTAGGTATAGATGACGATGTAGTGTATTTTTAATGCAGTATGCAAATCAAGTCTAATTATAAGTTTACGACTATATAATTTTTATGCCATCTTCAAAACTTGCGCACACATTGAATTTTGTTTATCTATTTAAGACGTTTAAAATGATCGATCACTGGACCAAACATATCAGATTTAAAATACAAACAAATTACGCATAGCTGTGTTATTCTAGGTATACCATTCTACTAGTCAAGAATACTACCAAATTTCCACGAATGCAGAATGTGACCCTTGAAT
Organism: Diplotaxis tenuifolia; assembly: GCA_014822095.1. NCBI lineage: Eukaryota > Viridiplantae > Streptophyta > Magnoliopsida > Brassicales > Brassicaceae > Diplotaxis > Diplotaxis tenuifolia. Next base: position 16,476 of record JABAYD010012036.1, read on the forward strand.
TGACTTTTTGTTACATATCATGTTTTAAAAGCTGTAAAAATTGGATCCACTAGTTACAATGATATATTTGAATTAATCCTATAGTTCATTCCTAGCTAGGGTAGTGTCCAAGTTAGCCAAGCCGAGGTCGTAGACCACTTGGTGAATAAAAACAAATGAATTCAGAGCACGGACAATGGTCACTAATAGATTAATAAAAACAATGCAAATTGTTATTAGAAAGTATTATGATATTATGAACAAGCGCGTTTATACCATTTACATCTAAAGACATGGAATGGTAGATGTAGTCTAGACTCTAGAGGTTGCATGCAACGGCAACAGTTATTTCTCACATCATGCACATTTAACTAGATCGAAACCATGTATTAGTGTTTATATTTTGACTTGCCTTAACTATGTATGTATATGGAAATAAGGCTTCCTACCACTTATAGCTAATTAAGAAAAATGGTTTGATTTGACTACTCCATTAATCTTTTTTATTATTATTTGAGATGCATTTTTAAAAATAAAATCCACACTCATATATCATTAACAACTATGTTATTTTCTAAATGTCAGCACCACAATGCATTTTACATTCTTTATTGCATAACAACACTCTCTTAGGTTGATTACATATCATTTCATTTTATATGCATGTTCAAGACATTACGAAGATTTGATTAGCCTTCCTACCTTATTTCATTCATTTTAGATTAATATTTGATTAGCCTTCCCACCTTATTTCTTTCATTTTAAATTAATATAATACATATATCGACTCAAAAATTTATAAACTCCACTAAACCACATTAGTGACATATATAGTACATATATATTATTTTAGTCGAGTAAAAATGTTGATGACATATAAAAAGTGTATATTAAACTCTATGTTATTTTTATGAACATGTTATGTATTTTTAAAAATCACGTTATATATAGAGATATAAAGACATATATAGTACGTTCTGTATTTTAAGATATTTTGATTATTTGAAAAACTATAATTAATTGGCTAGAAACTTACCATATATTTTAGATCAAAATAAAATAAATAAAAAATAAAAATCATCGACCAATCAAATTATAACATTTTTAAAACATTTCACTAATGATCGACACATCAATAGACTAATATATATATATATATATATATATATATATCATAAATCATAAGTATTAACATATATTAATACCAAACTATGTGTCTTATTATTCATCATGTGATGATCAATGCACACTAAATAAAATAGTTTTATGAATATAACCAAATTTATTATTTCTTTCATAGTATTATAGTATTATGAGAACAGACGTAATTCAGTATGTTCTGCAGCTTTTCCGGTGATGCTTCCGGTTTGGGAAGACACCACCGAGGAGCACCAAAAACTGTCACTAGGAAGAAAAGAAGGAGAAGAAGAGGAGCAACCAACTTCATGGTTATTTCGTATATGTGATATTCAGGGCCGTCTAATAGTATTGTGCAAGTGGAGCGGTCGAGCAGGACCCAAAATCTAAAATAAGAAAAAATTAAGATAAAATTAAAAAAAAATTAAGAGTTTTTAATAAATATATAAATAAATTATGATAAAATTTTAACATATATAAATATA
>JABAYD010012039.1:0-10972 GCA_014822095.1 Diplotaxis tenuifolia
TATAATAGCAATGATTTTTTTTTTAAAGTTGGGTTTTGTCTTTACCGTTTATTATTGTTGCAAGTGTTGCAGTTTCCATGGAGATCCATACAAAGGAACCTAACTAAGCGAATGGAGATGAACATTTGAAATCTATCTTCCCATTCCAAGAAATCTATGTTGGTTTCGGATCCGTTATTCTTTTTGATTGTTCTTTCTTCCGAGTTGTAGGTAGTAAAGTGAATATGTGTGTAACCAAAACCCTCTTTGGATTTGTTCTCGTAATTATTTGACATTTTTTGTTGTTGTTGGCTATCTCATGTGTACTAATGTTTGAAACAGAGAGTAAAAACAGATTGCAAAATTAGACATAGTAAAAACAGATCCGTGAGCAGTAAACTAAAAGAACTAGAGTAACAAAATTCTCAACAAAGAAGGTTGTGAACAGCGAGAGTAAAAGGAAATATTTGAGCACAAATGCTTATGTAAAGATAGATTACTGAAAAAACATGTTGTTCTTCTCAAAGACTTGCAAAATAAGTAGAGCTAAACAGAACAAAAAATTGCATTTGACGTAGTTGTTTTGACTTCGGTTTTCCGAAACCTAACTGAACGGTCGGTTTCATTTATAACCAAAAATTTTCAAAACTATTTTCAAAGTAACCAAATTTAGTTTGTTCGGTTTTCGGATATTTTTGGTTTTTAAATTATTTTGCGAAAATAACCGATTTTTTTTTTGTTTTCGGTTAATTTAGGTCTAATTTTAAAAAAAAAACGGATATTAAATTCGGATATTTTTGTTTTTCAGATATTTTGGTTTTTTCGGATATTTTCGATTCGCCTTTTCCGGATATTTCAGTTTCTTTTTTGGTTTTCCAAAAAAAACAAGTGAAAACCCAAAAACCGAACCAGAAACTGAATTGCTTTGAAAAATCTTACCAAAAAAACCAAAATGCCGGTTCCGGTCCGTTCGTTTTAAAGTCGCAGCCCTACTTCTCACTATACACAGAAACAACCAACAGTTTTTTGTACACAAAATTGTAATATAATCACATTATACACACACAAGCGCACATATACACAAAATCAAATATGTTTCGTCATCATCACAAATATGTTTCGTCATCATCATGAGTCTCACTCACCAAGTAACACTATAAGTTTCAGCCATCCAACAGATTCCTCAAGCTACAGAAAGCCTCTGGCGTAAGACTAAAACACCGTTTCTTCTTCTCCAACGGAGCAACATCCTCTCGTTCCATCCTCGTCACAAAACACACCACAACCGCTGTTAAGTTATCAAACGTGTTCAGCCTCAAAGCCTCCATCACAAGCTCTCTCGCACATCTCGCAGGATCACCATGCCTGTTTAACCCCTTCTTCACAACACTAACAGCTTCTTGACTCGTTAAAACATCCCAAATCCCATCGCAACCAATCACAAGAAACTCGTCCTCCTCTGTCAACGTTACCACCTTGATCTCAGGCTCGGAGATAAGTGGACACTTAGACCGTTTCATGTCCCAGTCACCGAGAGCTCTCGTTACAGATAACTCTCCGTTTAAGTAACCGTCTTCGAAAACACCACCAGACTCTTCTACTCTTCTTCTCTCAGGTAGATTGATCGGTCTATGGTCGTGAGACATCTCAATCGCTTTGCCTTTTCTGCAAAGAACCGCTCTGCAGTCTCCAGCGTTTGCAACCATTAAGAGCCTTCCGGAGATAAGAGCGGTGAGAGCGGTGGTACCAGTGGAAGAGCTGATGGTGCAATCCTCGGCCAATGCGAGATCAGCTTGTAGAAAAGCGTTTCTCAAAGAAGTTTTGACTTCTTCAATATAAACACTGTTGACTTCTGATGTTTGTGGGAAGTTGTCGTCTTCGAATAAAAGTCTGATGGCATTTTGCTTTACATAAGTTGCTGCTTCTGAACAAGTTGGGAGGTTAGATCATCTACGCAGATGTGTTCGTCTTCCATGTTTCTCTTTGGTCCTATATCAGCGTAGCTTCCTGACCGGATGGTTGGAACATAAACCGGGATGCTAGAATCACAACAATCATCCTCCTGCTTTATTACACATTGAAAGCAAACATTAATTCCTGACCAAACCGTTTAAACATTCAATTTAAGTTCAATTTTCTCTAATCAGATACAGATCCAAAAACAGCAATAAAACTCATGATCAATGGAGAATATACATAAATGGAACACAAGTAATTAAGATAAGACATACTAACAAACACAATAGCTACCAAAGTCAGTGGCTTAAAAGTTAGATAATTTACAAAGATTCGAGACAGCAAAGCATCTAAGATGTGCTACAACAAACGCAAACATACATGAACTAGGTCTTGTCTAAAGCTTAAGCTCGAAGATCGTTTCGGTTAACTATAATTGTCTACAAAGGTAGCTTCTTTAACTAATCTAAGAATCACCTAACTACCAATCAATTCGAGTTAATTGCTAATTATAGACAATTCATTACAGAACCCAACTAATCTTTTCACAAAGAAGAAAAAAACAATCTTTAACATGTCGGAAAGCTTATTACTTACCATCGAAGAAGTCGATAAACCGCCGGTAACCGACGTCGTAGATCGACGGATACCCGATTTCGGAGACGAAAGTGGAGATACGACGGCGGAAGAAACTCCGTCAATATCTAGAACCACCGGTAAACTCTGTTGAAACACAACCTCTGCTTCTGCTACCATATCTCTCTCTGTTTCTTCACAATCAATTTCGCTTTCACAGTTATAATCTGATCAACCCTTTGAAGCTTTTTACTCAAAATCACCGTTCGTTATCTTGTGCTCGAAGTAGATTTTGACAATTTCGAAGTTAGTTAGCGTATTTAATTTTTTTTCCTCGCAAAGACGAAAATTTTCTGACCCGTGTGGTTTCCTCTGTTTTTTTTTTATATATAGACGAAGAAGACGAGTTGTGGATGACTGGGTAACCGGTTAGGGTTTTGTACACGTGGCGGTCATGTTGGCGAACCAGAGAATCTTATGTGGATTATTAATCGGTGTTTAGTTTGTGGATTACACACGGCTAAGACTAAGCCCTTGTTGGTGACACGTGTCAAGTTGGAGTTTCGGCTTTGACGCGCGTAAACCTTGAAACGACGTCGGAGTTCGGAAAGTAACCAACAACTACCGAGAACTTCCTTGGAAATAACGGGGTGGTTTCTGTAATAATATTAAAGAATAAGGGTTGTTTGGAAATAAAGAAGTTTGTCGGCTAGAATCTTAAAAGGATTGTCCGTGTCCACACTGGCGAATTGACGGCATTAACCCCCAAAATAGATCTATCTGGAGTCGCCGAGATGAGTTGGGTCCACCTTTACCGGTTTGTCATTACACATCATCAGTTGTCTTTTTATTTTGTTACGTGTTTTAATTTAGTGGCATTAGCCTTTGTAACATTTTCATTTGTCCCAATTATTTGGACTAAAAGAGAATAAAGATCTAATTATTATATTCGGTTGATATTTCTTGTTGACGCGATCAAAATCTAACGTGTTGCTAAAACGTGAAACGTCTTTCGTGGAAAGTCACATAAACAATTTAAAATTATTGATCTAGAACTTGACTTTAGCCCAAAAAATACTTAGCCAATAAGAATTGACGATTCACCAGCACTACATCAGAATATGTGAGTCAGCTAAGCTTATGCTTGTGGTACTATATGGTATGAGTTAAATAACATTACGTGACGCGAAGGATGTCGTCATGTTGATGATGGATGTTTACTGGCGGAATCTAGTGGGCCTTAATCAGCGCTAAAATACTTAACGGAACAAACTTCATTGAGTCCTGCCCATGAAGTATTAACTGATTAACTGGCCTCTTAAGATTTAGATTGTAAAGAGTTGACAAAAAAAATTTTAAAACGGAGAAGAAATGTATAAAATGAAATGATAAGATCATTAAGCTGTAAAATTAGAGATAAACGTGGTACATCAAAATCTGAACGGTTATCTTCTATTATTCAAGCTTCTCTCGGCCATATACAATGTTTAACATGATGAACAACGCCACACCGTATATAATTTATATTTTTTGACAAGAAGCTGAGTGTCTTGGACTTTTCTTGAAGTAGATAGAGGCCACTATTTTCTTTTATTTTTTTGCAAAAGGCCACTCTTTTTGTGTGTTATATAATAACAAGAATTTAGAAAAAAAACAATCAAAACACTTATCTCATCTTATAGTAGTGTTACTCCGAAAGAACAAACACTCTGTTCTACTTTTGTGTTTACTGGTTCAATTTCGTTTATTAGAAGCTGACCCTTGTCTAGTTTTGTGGCATTTGCTTGTGCACAATGTACAAAATTACAAACCGGCCGTATTAACAAGGTCGAGCTCAACAAAAGCCCATTTATCTCAATAGTTTTTAAAATTATCGACCTCCGACCTTTTAATTAATCTGGGCCAGTATCATATTATCAAAATATTACCAAAGCCTTATTTAAAATTTAGGCCCAAGCCCATTAGTCTTTTTTACGGCAAAAAAGAAATGCGGTGAGCGTGGATCGAACACGCGACCTTCAGATCTTCAGTCTGACGCTCTCCCAACTGAGCTATCCCCGCAATTTAATTATTGAATCTAAGTTGTAATTTGTATATTATATATGCATTATAGTTCCTACGAGGCCTGAGGTTTTGAAGCAACATACAGTAACTACTTTCAAGTCTGGAAAATTCAAAGGATGCAACATCGCGGATGGCACCTTTGTAAACTTCGACATCTTATCAAACTTGTCTAAGTTTGTGTCTCTATCTTTACATTGTTTTGCTCTTGTTTTTTCTAAAAGGATTGCACATCATTGTTTTGATGTTGATTTAATCCATGTAATTGTTTAAGTTATGAATGAAAAACATTGGTTGATTGCACAAAAAAAAAATATATGCATTATAGTTCATAAACTTTAGTGTATAAGTATCCGAATTACAACAAGTTGACCCACAAATGTGATTGGAGGAGATAGTACATTGTTTCTTGATGGTTTTAAAACTTGTTGTACCAATGGGTGGCACTACTACACACGCTACACAGTTCCCTATCAAATCATAATCAACATGCAAAGAAAATAAAGAACTTTTTTTCTCATAAACTAATACTAAACGTTGATCTCTCTCTCTCTCTTTCATCTCTTCTATCAACTCTCTCTCTGGTTCTAGTGATAAGCAAACATGCTTACAACCACTGGGATAAAACAGAACCTCTCCGTTTCAAAAGGCTCCTACATCGAAGTCTCATCCGACCAACACTACCACAACACTACAGGCAATGTATGGTACCACGCTCTTCTCCAAGAGAATCTTGCTTCATCCAAACGCAAGAAGCTCTCTGTTCTCCACTTAAACCCTCTCTCCCACGAAAACTTCTCTCCTCCCCTTATCACCACCGCTTTCTACCGTCTCCTCCGTCCAATCCCACCGCCGGATCCTTCCCCTGAAGCTGGCTTTGAGGAAGGTGACATGATTGACGCTGCTCACAAAGGTGGCTGGTGGTCTGGTTGGGTGATCAAAGCCCTGGATCCTCGTCAGAAACGTTTCTTAGTGTACCTAAGATTCGAGCCTGACGTCATCGAGGTTGATAGAAAGGACATGCGTCCACATTGGGTTTGGAAAGATCAAGAGTGGTTTCGTTGCGAGAAACGAGTTAAAAGTCTTCTCTTTTATTTATTTTTTTTATTCAATACTATTAAAGTTTTGATCTTTGGGAAAGCCTTTTCAAAAAAAAAAAGTTTATAACTTTTTTTTTGGTGAAAAAAAAAGTTTATTATATCTTTGATTAAAAAAACTCACTTCCTCTGTTTTTTTAATGTGTGTGTGGGGATGAAGCTAATGACTGAACTTTGAGAAAATCTTTTAAAAAAAATTGATCTTTGGTAAAAAACTAATTTCCTCTGTTTTTTTTGTATGTGTGTGTGGGGATGAAGCTATTGAGTGAGACAGAGTATAGAGCTGGAACAGAGGTGGAAGTGAAGATAAAGGTGGAACCTTTTGGAGATATATGGGCTCTGGGTATAATTATTAAGGAGAATGAAGATGGGACAATGCTGGTGAAGTATGGGGAAGAAGAAGATGCATGCAGGAAGATAAATGTTCATTACTCCAAGATCAGGCCTTTACAACCGTCTTTTGATTTTAAAGGTTTTGGGTTGATGGAGAATGTGGATGCTTTGCTTGAGTGTGGATGGTGTCCAAGTGTGGTGAGTATGGTTCTTTGTGAGGATGGATACACTGTGATGTTGGGTCGAAGCAAGATGAGTCAAGACTTTGACCTATCTCGGTTAAGACCATCTATGGAGTGTAAAGATGGTCTTTGGCAAAAGGTGAGAGTGTTACTTCTCTGTTGTTTTTACATCTTTTGGGGACAACATGCATTGAGATTTTGAGATTAGAATGTGTGTGTTCTTGTTTTTAGGTTTCTGATAGAGAGGAGAGGCCACATGCAGCTGAAGAAACAACTCGCATAAGGGTAAATGTGAGGGCGACACGTGGTACTACCGTGAAGAATCTTGCTCCTGTCACTGAGAATGTAACACAGCTCCTTCACATTACTTTCTCTCTAAGGTTGAATCATCGAGTTAAGGTTGTGTTGTTGTTTTCTGCTACAGTCATCTGGAGACTTGACAAGTAAAATGGCTAATGTTGTGATCAGTGAGAACGCTCTAGTCATTAAGGAGCAGGAGATCGCAGAAAGTAAGTTTTTTTTTACCGTTCTTTTAACACCTCCAAGGAAGAAGTATCAGGCAAGGAAGAATCAAAAGAGCAATGCAAATGATCCACTTGGAGAGAAGAAGGTGAATGTTAATAAGAGGAAAAGAGGACGATCAAGTAAGTTCATAAGCACAGAGACTAACCAGAAGACTAGTGTGGCTTGTGGTGGTTCAAAGACTCTGACTCTTGAAATTACTGATGATGATCAGCCACTCACTTCATGGATCAATGGTGGGAAATTTATAACATCGTTTAAAACAGTTGTTACAGCCTTTTAAGCCTTTGGTTCTCATTGTTTTTTTTTTGTGTTTTGTTATTACTCAGGGCAATCAGCTTCTCCAACTCTTAATCCGATGCTTAATGCTGTTGTGGAGAAGCATATTGATGTAGTGGAAACACCTAAAGCAAAAGATTCAACAATGGTTCTACCATTTGTAAAGAAGTCACCATGTTGGGAAGTTCTTGAATCAATGGAGATCTTCAAAGCTATGCCACAGCGTCCACATTTCAGTCCACTACTAGAGTGTGAGGAAGAGTCACGTGAAGGAGACGCCATCGGTGCAATGGTGAAGTTCAGTGGACTGTTAGAGAGAGTAAGTGGTATACAAGTGGATGATTCAGTAACTGAGATAAACAGGATCAAAGAGTGTTTTCTCAAGCTAGAGAAACATGGGTTTGATGTGACAGCACCTTGTTCTAGGATAGACAAGTTACTGTCCTTTAAAGAAAGCCAGACATGGGCGTTGGAAGAGTTGAAAGTTGCTGAGAGGGAGATCACAGAGAAAGACAACAAAAGAAGGAAGTTGGAAGAGGATATTGAAGAAGTGCCAAAGAAGATTGCTGAGTTGCAGAGACAACTAGCATTGCTGAAAGAAGAGAAAGTGACTAAGGACATTGAGATAGCTCTGATGCAGTCCCACGCAGATGTTCTTGACCGTAAGGTTCAGAATGTAGAGCATGAGTTTCAGTCGACTGTTACTGCACCATGGTAATAATAATAACAAGCATGCTAATATATCTATAGATGTTTTTGTAATAAGTTGTTCGACTTGTCTGCATGACTTCAAACTAAGTAAAAAAGGGTTCTGTGTGTGGTATTTTAAATAATCAAATTCATTGATAGCATTTGAAAATCAATCGTGGATAGGAATCTTTAAAGTAACAAACATTTCGGTAAAGAAAAATAAATATAACATTGTCAAAGTAGGAAATCATCAGATGTTTGACATGTCTGAGAGAATAATATGATGATCACTTGCGGTTCTTGCTCTCTGCCTTCTCCCTTTCTCTCTTCTTATAAAGCTTCTCGAGGACACGTTTTGCCTCACAGTTGGGGAAATTGACAAGATCGTAATAGTGAGAAGCAACGTCCACTAGCCTGCAAATATTCATCCATCACAATTAGCAGAGGACTCTATTTAAACAAAAGAAAGATACGGACCAAAAGAGTAAGCACTTACCATTCCCCACGAATATCTGTCACAGTTCTGATGTAGTTCCTGGTAGTCAACACATACTCATTGTAGATAACCCACTCAGGTTTGTGATCCAAGCAATTGGATGGATGCAAGTGAACCACCTGCAAAACAATATTTTTTTGTAGCATCAGTTACATACAAGAGGAGCTTCTTCTTCACTAGAAAAGAGTAATGTAACGAGCATACCTGATTATCTTTGACGGTCAAGTAATGGCCGGTGCGCTCAAGGTGAGCCACTTGCATGAAGTAACCAGCAAGCATCGCCTTTCTGATGTTGGTGTAGTAGTCTCGGCTGTTGAAATCAGTGCTGCACATCTTCAGATTGAACCTCGACATTATCCTCACCAGCTGTTGTCTAACATTGTCCGCAGACTTCATTGCCCTCGTGTTGATGAAGTTCTCATAGCACCAGTTAGGATCTTCATCTACACGAGAATATAATTGACCAAGCTTGTTAGTGTTATTCCTTTAGGTACACAAGAGAGGAAGAAACAGATTAAAAGAGAGAGAGATAACTCACTGTTTTGCTTGAAAGCGTGGTAGACATTAAGCAAGGTGAGGTGATCTCCATCAATGTGTCCAAACTTGGCTTTAGCTTCGTCCGCTTGTTTTTGAGCCTCTCTAGGCCGTAGAAAGCAATTCGGTACTAAAGACACAATTGTTTTTTATAACAGGAGAGAAGTCCATGGAAGAAGAAGAGGTCAGCAGATGCCATGAGAGTTTGATACCGTCATGATTTGAGAGAATAACTGAGAAACTGCAACTATCATCAGCACTTACTAAACACTAGAGACTGCTGATGACAACCTAACTCCACTATCAAACTCTAGACTCTAATGCACAACAAGTAACACAGCTCTAATGCAACCTAAACAAGCATGCCAATGGAAACTAGTAGAGCTTAAGCAAAGGGCGTGTACCTGATAGCATTGCTGAAATAGAGAGGATCTCGTTGGAGCAGTTGAATTCAGGGCTGACTATGAGCATCTTCGCCATCTGCGGATCCAAGGGGAACTCACTCATTATCTCACCTGTCCTCGTCAAGTTTCCTTCATCATCAAGCGCTCCCAAATAATTCAAAACTTCCAAGGCTCGCATCAGTGTCTCAGGAGCAGGGGGATCCATAAAATCAAAATGCACCAAGTCATCAATGCCCAGTTTCTTCAAAGTCAGCACCGTGTTGGCAAGGTTGGACCTCAAAATCTCAGGGTACGTCTGTGGCTGCAAGTCGTTGTTGAAACTCTTCTCCGTGTAAAGCCTGAAACACTTTCCAGGCCGGGTTCTACCAGCACGACCGGATCTCTGGTGCGCACTTGCTTTTGAAATCGGCGACACAAGCAACGACTCAACACGGATTCTCGGGTTGTACACTTTCTGCTTAGCGAAACCAGGGTCAATGACGTAAACAATCCCATCAATGGTTAAAGACGTCTCAGCAATGTTGGTCGAGACAACAATCTTTCTCCCAGGAGGACCACCTTCTGTTACAGGCTCTGGAGCAGTATCAAATATCTTCTGCTGCATCGCTGGTGGAAGAGTGGAATACAATGGCACAACTTTGACAGGCCCCACTTGATCACCAAGATTACCAACCTCTTTGTTAATCTTACGGCACGCATCTTCAATCTCCTCCTCTCCAGTTAAGAACACCAGAATATCACCAGGAGGCTCACACATGTGTATCTGAACAACAGTCCTAATAGCAGCCTCGAGATAGTCCCTCTCAGGCTCTTGAGTGTAGAAAATCTCCACGGGATGAAGCCTACCAGGAACCTTCATGAGAGGAGCTCCGCTGAAATACTCCTGAAACTTCTCAGCTTCTAGAGTAGCACTCATGACAACGAGCTTAAGATCAGGTCTATTCCTCAACACTTCTTTCAAAAGACCAAAGAGCACATCCGTAGCTAGAGTCCTTTCGTGAGCCTCATCGAGAATAATCACCTTGTATCTCTCTAAAAGAGGGTCAGCCATTGCTTCTCTCAGCAACATACCATCAGTCAAGTACCTGTAATAAGTTCAATGATTAGATCCAAACACACACACACTATATAACGATGAGAAGCTAAAGAGAGACACAAATGAGCAGCTATTACTTAGAAGCTACTTAGTTCAATGATTAGATCCAAATACACAAACTATAACTAAGAAGCTAACGATGAGAAGCTCATCAAGAACAATCACTTAGTTCATAATTAGATCCAAAATACACAAAAATATAACGATGAGAAGATAAAAGAGAGACAATAAACACTTACTTAAGCACTGTTCTGGGGCCACTGCAATCCTCAAAACGAATACTGTAACCAACTTCTTCACCAATAGCAACATCCATCTCATCAGCAACACGACGAGACACAGACATAGCTGCAACTCTACGAGGCTGTGTACAACCGACCAGAAACTTCCTACGCTTGTCCGAACTCTCAGCATCAACAGCATCAATCACAAACTGCGGAATCTGCTCATTTAAACAAAACCCACTATTAGTTTCTCTAAACCCTAATCTAAAGCTAACAACTTTAACGTTTCCCAAATCTAAAAGATCAAACTTTTATTGTTTTACCTGAGTGGTTTTACCACTTCCGGTTTCTCCGACGAGGATTAGGGTTTGATTGTTTTTCAACGTTCTGAGAAACTCCTCCTTCTGAAGCCACACTGGTAAAGTCCTCCGCTTCTCGAGAATCTCGTAGTACTTGGCGGAATAAGGCTTCCCGTTCCATTTGTTGATTCCGCCGTCGCCGAGACCGTTGAATTTGGAGGCCTTAGACGAAGCTGATGGATCG
>JABAYD010012044.1:0-18183 GCA_014822095.1 Diplotaxis tenuifolia
TTTGATCTTCTCTCCAACTCTCTAACAATAATTATGAAGTAAAGAAAACTGAATAGAAAGCATAGCCGTCAACAATGGCTTAGAATAACATAAAATAGGGTTTCTGGTCGTCCTAGGGCATTCTGATAACTTGTGTGGCTTCTGGGCTTAAGTCGGTCTTGAAATATACTAGGCCCACATTCTGGAATTCATGTGGGTCGATATGAAGTGTCTCCCATCGACCGACATGCACATATCTTCTCGACAGCTTCCTCTCGCGAGGCAGGCTGANTCAAACCGGTGGCATTGGAAAGCTAACTCAAAGCTATATCTCCTGTAAAAAGATTGGCTTAATCTAACGGTGCGAAGGTCTCCATCCATAGCTAGACATATGACATGTCTGTGCAGTTCTGCACTAATATACTCCAAAAGACACCAAAATCTCCATATTTCTCGAGAACGTACCTGAACCTGAAAATACTCTAAAACGACTCCAAAACATAATAACTATGTCTTAAAACACTTATATACCATGGCTAAAAGTGGGTCAAAATCATGGTATATCAGTAACCAAAGACTAGAGATTTAGGTAACAAGATTGTGAAGAAGAGAGATTCTCTTAGCTTAAGGCTTACAAACCCCATTACAAGAGTTTAAATACATAAATGGTAAAGCAATAAGAGTTTACAGATACACTATATCAAGCATGTGGAGCGTTAATTTGAATCATATGGACCAGAAACATCTAATCTTGGCCAATAAGGAGCTTTGGTGTGGCTGGTCTTTGCTGGCTTCTTTTGGACAGCTCATGACAGCTCATAATGGTCTGTAGAAGCTAAAGACAAAGCCAAATTTATCCATAAACGGTCAAGACCAAAGGCATCTCGCCTAGATCCTCCCAAGATCCTTTCCTAATCATCTTCTTCTTCCTTAGATCCAAACATCTCTTCTTCTTGCCTTAAGCTCCAAGACACCATGGGAGTGTACATATTAGGTTTTGGTCTGTACACCTTTCGTCCTAAGTTTGAACAAACCCAATTTGTGCTCTAATGGTCGAATATGAAAGTTTCGGGTCAAGATGGTCCGTACGGATCCGTACCGTCCGTTCACGTCCATACCAAATCCATACGGCCTTGCCTAAACATTTACCATCGACCATTTACACTCTAAACTCCTCCAATGTCTTCCTTCTTCAGTGTAAATCCTCATAGAGCCTTGATGTGGCTCACCATGAGCTCTGGACACTCCTTAAGCCTTGGTAAGGCTTCTCATGTAGTTTATGTCCAAGCTTTGCTCATTAACCTTAAGTGACAATTTCTTAACTTCAGGTTAACATAATTTAGTTTAAGAGTTATATTTAGGGTCAAGGCGATTTCTACGAAGTCGTTTGGTGAATAGTATTTACATCAGAAGACTTCCAAGGAAGTCATCTATACCAGACCGAACCTTTAATTTAATTTTATCAATGTACTTTTAAACTTAACCGGATCATTTACAAGACATATAAATACTATTTTTCCCTTTTCACAAAAGTCACGAAACCCAAGCGCCGTTTCACTTAGAGGCGATTTCGAAGGTGACTATCTATTTTCAATCGATTTTCTGTTCTAGTGTATATATAGATGTAATTTTAAAACTAAAGAATTTATGGCAAATACTATAAAACATATCTATATAAATTGTACTGAATTTACGTTACAATGGCAAATACGAGAAAATATACCTTTTGATAAATTTATTTTTCCAGTATTTGCTAAAAACAACTTTTATGAGAGCATATATAAAAATTTGGGTTGTTTGAAATAAATTTTAGCAAATCTGTAAACGCCGGTTTTTATTTACGTCGACTAACAGACTCATATTGACTCTGCGAACCAAACTGGTAGCTATGTATCCATGTGAACAACGAAAGACGATTGTTTTCTGACACTACGTGCTAGACTGTCCGCCTGTGAATTCAGTGTTCTTGGTACATATATAATTTTCGAGCTATGGAAACTCCCCTTAAGAGTCTTGATATCTTCCAAAAACTTTGCAAAGGCTGGTCATTCATCTGGTTCTGAAACCATAGTCACCAATTGAGACCAATCTCTTGCAAAAGTAACTTGATATTGACGCAAATTCCTCATACTCTCTATTTCCAGAATCAGCGCTTCTACCTCCGAATGTAGAGGTGACAGGCTGGCTCTAACGTTTCTTTCTCCCATTAAACCCACACAACTTTCGAGTTTGCTATACCAACCATGGCCATCAAACACATCCTTATCTTTCCATGAACCATCAATAAAGCACCAACGCCCTGGTATGGGTGGTATGTTCGCGACTATCCCTGACTGTGTTTCACTTTGAGATACCCTCATTTGGGTCTCCTTCCAGAGAGTGGATTCTGTCTCCGCCAATGTAAGTGTGCCTTTTGTATCAATATCTAAATAACTAAAAGTTTTGCTATTTCGTCATTTCCAAATATATCACAATATCCATGCAAAGTGATGACCATCCATTTTAGGAACAACCCGCCAAAATAAATGGTTCATATTCGTAAATAGAGACGCCTTAGGGAAAGTTACCGGGTTCAGAAGGATCTTTGACAATGCCTAAACTTGGCGTGCTGGTGGACATTCAAAGAAAACATGGTTAACCGATTATTTTTCAGCTTCACATCTATCACACCATATATCCTTATTTATCCCTCTTGCCTGCAAATTTTACTTAACATCAATACACCCAGATAACAATTGCCATAGGAAGTGTTTTATTTTTGGAGGACACCGTACCTTCCAGCAAAATGCTTTTAAAGCATCCACTGTAGGTCTCGGAAACTCAGGCGGCCTTCCTCTATCCGAGTACACCCTTTCAACTTGATATCCTGACTTAACTGTGTATTTTCCGTTCTTAGTGAAATGCTAACCATCACTATCTTCCATTTGTGTCCTACTAAGTGGAATAACTTCCATTAATTTCGCATCCTTGGGGGTCTACTAGAGCCCAAATAACCGACATATTCCAAGTCCGCGTGTCTGTATTGTGAGAAAATCCATTGTGAGTTCTAGGTAAGAGTTATGTTGGTTTTTATTGCTGGTCTCGGGCGAGTGGTTGGGAGCCATGTATCATTCCATACTGAGATAGATGATTCCGATCCCACCCGTTTAATAAGTCATTTGCTAACCATAGATCTAGCTGAGATCATACTCTTTTAGCCATATGACAGAGAATATGATCGGATCGATTCCAAAGGTGTTGCATTTCTATAGTACCGAACTTTAAAAACATGAGAAAACAAATAATTTGGTTTCTTAGTAAGTCTCCATAATTGTTTGCCTACCATTACTGTGTCGAAGTCCCCGAGGTCTTTAAAACCCGAACCCCCTTCATCCTTATCTAGGCATAATTTATCCCATGACTTCCAGTGCAGTCTTCTTGTGGTTCCCCCATGGTTCCACCAAAATTGTGCTACCGCACTCGTTAGTTTTTTTTTGTAGTTGCCTTAGGTTAACGTAGATGAACGCCGGTTTATTAAAGTTTATAAATTTAGAATAAAATAACAGTAAAATAATAATAATATTGATTTTAATGTAAAAATAATATAATTATTCATTAAAGGTATAAACAATATTAACAGTCAAACTTTTAATGTGAGGTTTCAAAACAATTAATTCAAAATCAGCATAATATATTATTATTTAAGTTTTCAAAATTTATTAATTAAACATCAAATTAATTATGAATGACAACACTGAGATATCATAAATAGTTTTAAGAATATAGTCAAGTCAATGTTTTTGTTTGATTTCTATTTAATTTTAATTTTTAATATCATAATTTTTAAATTTTATAAAAGAAAATATATTTTCAAGATAACAACATAATATATAAGAATTATCCTATTTTCTAAAAATATAATATTATTAATATATATTTTTAATTATGCGATAAATTATATATAACATTATTAAAAATATGATAAAAATAAATTTACCTAAAATTATGGAGAAAATACATAAAAATTATCTTATTTTTTTAAAAATATAATATTATTAATATAATTCGTTTTTTGTATAATAAATTATGTATAAATTAATAAAACATGAAAAATAAGAAAAATCATCTAAAATCATAGAGAAGTTGACAAATCAGTAAATTTACTTTTCAAATAATAGTATAGATTATATGTTTCAAATATAAAATACTGTATAGTATAAAATTTAAAATACTCGTTTAATAAAACTTAAATTACCAAACAAAGAGTTGAATACAACTTTCACTGTACCATTTTTTTCTAGAAAATTCAGTCTATATTTTTAATAAAACAATATATAAAATATTTTTAACAAGTTTAGACGCAAGTAAATACTACTAATGATATGGGTGTTTCTTCTATTGTTTTCATTTTTTCCTATAATTTGTTTTATAAACTAAAACTATTTATTTTGTTTATTTGTCAATTAAAAAGGTAACGAAAGAAAATAGGATAAGTAATATTTTTCAGATTAGAATAATAGCAATGAATATTTATTCTAGTTTTCACTTTCCCTAGAGAAAATTACAAAATAACCCCCAACTTTCGAAAATAAGCAAAAAAAATATTCAACTCACGAACACGTCATTTCAACTTCTAGTCAAACACGAATAAATCTTATATTTTAGTTGACTAAGCCATATTAATCTCGTTAAAAGTCAACCATTTAATCCCATTAATTATATTTAATAGTTTGTAAAAGTTCTGGCCACGGCGAATGTGATCAAATTTCGCTAGGGTTTCATGGAAGATCGAGGGTGTGATCCGGGGCAAAGGAAAAGGGATCCGAGTAGTAGGATTACAATATTGGCTGAGGGAGGCGATCTACGAAGTGCGTATCTTCGATTGATGGGAGGATCCAGAATCGGGTTGAAGAAAGGAAAATACAATCTTTGGGGATTTGGTAATAACATGTTTGGGGCTTATTCTTCGTGTGGGAAGGAAACAGTGGATGATTGGAAAATATCGGATTACAGGAGGGGAATCTCGATTTCGATCAACTTCAAGATCGAATCTAAATATCGGGAAGGTATATCTTCTTTATTTCTAAAAAAGGTTCTTGTGAGAATATATTGAATTGCGAAAGAGAAAGATACTTGGGGTCTTGGGATTACAACTTTGATTACTGGAAGGTTTCATTAGTTGATTTGATTATTGGGATTTCGATTTGGTATATCCATCAACGATACTATGGTTTTAATGGGGAAGATATCAAATGAGAACAGAGGGCATTACGGTTTTACTATAAAAGGGGGGCAAGTTATACAAGTGAAGCTATCATATTGCTTTTTTGCTTCTCTTTCTCTGTTTTATCAGAGTTTCAAAAACTAACATCTTTCACAATGATGCAAAGTCAGTTGGTTGGGAGGTCAAGTGATGCAAGCAATGGTGAGGGAGCAAGAAAGAGACTTCATATTAAGGTTCCGCATTTCGACAACACGACTATCATCAAAGCCTACTCAAGAACGGTGATAGGAAGGTGCATGAATCCTGTGGAACAGGACATGTCTGCTCTGCTTACCAAGCTTCCAAAGATCTAGAATCTAGAGGATCGAGTGGTGGGTTCAGTCCTTGGCTTTGGAAAATTTCAATTTGACTTCGAGTCTGAGGAAGATATCGAAGCAGTTTTAAGTCTCCAACCATACCATTTTGACTACTAGATGGGTGCCATAGGGAGATGGCAACCAAACAAGCCACAACAGTATCCTTCGGAGATTCCGTTCTGGGTGAGAGTACTGGGTGTTCCCATGGACTTCAGGACGGTGTCGATTTATGATAATATTGGCAATGCAGTGGGAAGGACGGTCAAGGTAGACCTGGATCAGAAGAGGATTCAGGTTGTGGTGGACGCTTTTAAGGAGTTATGTTTTGAGACTACTCTGGATTTTAAGGGAGGTGACTATTACAACGACGTGGAAGCTCCGGTATCACTACGATACGAGAATCTCTTCGGGTATTGCTCACACTGTTTCAGTCTTTGTCACAAGAGTGATGTATGCTCAATAAAGAAAGCGTCACTGTAGATTACTGAGGTACGGGAGAACAGAGATGGTTTTCAAGGGAGGTTTGACGAGGGGAAATATGATGACAGGGCTAGAAGCTACAAGGGGGTGGTGACAAATGGAAGCGGTACTGGGAACCACTCAACCAAAAACAAAGATGGCAGAGACTACCATGGTAAGGGGAAGGGAAAACAAGTGGAGGAACCGGAAAGTGAATGAGAGGGGGTCGAGATATCAAGGCTCTAACCGGAACTCCTATCATGGAGAGGGAGAAGGCTCAAGGCACAGAGGCTCAAGGAGAGAGGAGGCAAGGGTAGCAGACTCAGGGAGTCGCCTCAACGGCGTGCAGTGACTCGCCAACCATCAGGGGTTCACGGAATGTGTCAGAGGGATGATCAGGAGGAGGGAGAGCTTCCACAAAGCACCGAGAACGGTCAACCTTCTGCGGAGTTTCAGGAAGCTTTGAGAAACACTCAAGCTCCAGGTCCACAAGTCATAGCTGCGCAAAGCGATGAGGTAACTGGTTTGAAAATGGTAACAACTATGATGGAAAACAAGAAGGAAAAGATTAATGATGAAATGGATATGGATGAGATCTGTGCGTGTATGTTGGAGAAGGGTATTGACATGGATTCTGAGAATTTCCTGAAGGAGTGTCCTGAGGAGAATATCGAGGATCTGTTACAAGAATTTGAGGAGGAAATAGCTGAAGAAGCTGAGGTAACAGAGGAAAATGAGATCATGGTTGAGATAGAGAATCAGAAAGGTGTTGGGGAAACCACGGAGGAAGATGGGGGAGGACAGGAGAAGCCCAAAGGAACTCGCAGAAGATTAGTTAAAGCTCCAAGTATCCTTTTGGGAAGCAATAAGATGAGAGCCAATGCTGCTGTGATGCTCTCTCCTCGCAAACGAAATGCACCCAAAGGAGGAGCGCGACAGGGAGACAAGACTAAGACGGAGGGCAAGGGAGATGCACCTTCGTTGGCTACAAACAAGAAGACTTAGTATTTATGTATCAAGGAATACAGTAAGTAAGCAATCTTCTTATGGAGATGGGAGTGGTTTTTCGAATTTCTTTAATTGTTTTTTTGTTTTTGGTACTCTTGTTTCTGTTTCTTTTCATTGGCTATCATGGAATTTGTTTGTTTCATGAGTGTTGAGTCTGCTGTTGTTTCTCAGTTGGTTGAGTCATGGAATAATAATGGAGTTTTTATTTGTTTTTTTTGGTGTCTGTGGTACTGGTGGTGGCGATGGATGGATGAGCTGATAGTTAATCTTTTCTGGTATAACATACATGGGATTAAGGGAAGGAGTTCTGTGACGGATTTGATGAATTGGTGTCTTATACAGGTACATGGGTTAGTGGTGTGTAAGGGGGTAGGAACTTTGCAGTTTCTTGAGCTGATACTTGTTTGTTTGATGGTGGTCTCTTCAAACCATAATAAAACTCTACTTACTCGTAGTGGCCATGGAGAAGCAAAACTTTTACACTATAAGGAACGAGATTATCTGATAAAATGGGCTGTGTTTTTAAGGAGAGTGACACAACGAACTGGGCCTCGGATTTATGTTTTGCATTGGGCATTACAGAAGGATGTATGCGTTGGGCTTTTATTGGAGTCTTGGTTTCAGACTTTTGTTATCGATCATGGAGGTTTTTTGATGTATGCTGCTTGTTTTTACAAGTTTATTTGGAAAGTGTATTTTTTTTTTGGGATGGTGTATAATTGCATTATCAATCATAGCATATATGTGCAATATAACTAAGAGACAAGGCGATTCTCTTAGTAAGGTAGCATGTGGAATGAAAAGTAAGGGGCGAATTATTAAAAATATTTTAGCTCACAGGGAAGATTTTCATCAGGCTTGGTCCCATCAGACATCCATCATACCAACTCTTTGGAGTTCTATTTTTAGAAGTTTTTATGAGAGTCCTAAGCTGGAATTGTAGAGGAGTGGGGAGTAAATGGACAATCAGTTATCTGAGGGAAATATGGCACAAGCACCGTCCAGATTTTTTGTTTCTTTGAGAAACGAAACAAGAATTTGAGTTCGTACAAGGTTTTCAGGCTCATTTTGGATTTGATAAATGAATTATTGTGGATCCCGTGGGTCGGAGCGGGGGTCTGGCTCTTTTTTTATAATAATGAACATCAAGTAAATGTTTTTTACTCGAGTCATCGCATGATTGATGTAGAAGCCGAGACAGCTGAAAAAAGGTTTTTTTAACATTCGTATATGGGGATCCCGTACAAGATTTGAGAGAAAAAGTATGAGAACGGTTAACCATGTATGACATAGCCAGGTCGGATCCTTGGTTTGTTATTGGAGATTTAAATGAGATCACTGGTAATCACGAAAAGGAGGGGGAGCTATACGGGATTTGGCTTCTTTTGTTCCTTTTAATAATATGATCCGTAATAGTGGACTGCTCGAATTCTCAGCACGGGGAAATAAAATTTCATGGCAGGGGCGCAGAGGAAAAGGGAAGGGGGCAGTAATGGTCCGGTGTAGACTCGACCGAGCTTTAGCCAATGAAGAATGGCACACGATGTTCCCATGTTCTCATATGGAATACTTGGGGATGGTGGGGTCGGATCACCGGCCAGTGGTGGCATATATGGAGGATAAAATTCAGAAAAGAAAAGGGCAATTTCATTTCAATAAGAGATGGATAGGCCAGGAAGGTTTTATGGACTCAATTGTGGCGGGCTGGACAGAGGATAATAATAGCATTCCTGGGGGACTAGTTTCAAAAATTAGTAATTGTAGGCATGAAATAGCCCGATGGAGGAAAAATAATCCCCCTTATGGGAAGGATAAAATCCAAGAGCTTCAGCGTGCCCTAGGAGAAGTACAAACGAATAATAACAGGACTCAAGAAGAGATCCTGGATGTGTCAAGGAAATTACAAGATGCATATAAAGATGAAGAGGAATACTGGCATCAAAAGAGTCGGAACATGTGGTATTCATCGGGAGATCTGAATACTCATTTCTATCATGCCCTGACGATACAAAGACGTGTGCGCAACAGGATAGTGGGTTTATATGATAAAGCAAATAATTGGGTAACGGAGGAGAATGGAGTGGAAAAGGTTGCAGTAAATTATTCTGAAAATTTATTCACTTCCACTTCCCCTCGGAATTTAATAATTTTTTGGAGGAGATCCCATTGAACATTACCCCTTAAATGAATCAAAGCTTATTAAGGATGGCTACGGAGGAAGAGGTACGACAGGCTTTGTTTATGATGCATCCTGAAAAAGCACCGGGTCCAGACGGGATGACTGCTCTTTTCTTCCAGCACTCTTGGCATGTGATCAAATTGGATTTATTGGAAATGGTGAATAATTTTCTGGTGACTGGAGTTTTGGATGCTCGGCTCAGTGAGACTCATATTTGTATGATACCTAAGACGGAGCGACCTACGAGGATGACAGAGTTGCGACCGATTAGTCTCTGCAATGTTGGGTATAAGATTATCTCAAAGGTATTATGCCAAAGGCTGAAAGGTTGTCTGCCACAATTGATATCAGAGACACAATCCGCGTTTGTACCAGGACGGTTAATTTCAGATAATATTTTAATTGCGCAGGAGATGTTTCACGGTTTACGAGTAAACAAGGCTTGTCAGGGGAAGTTCATGGCTATAAAAACAGATATAAGTAAAGCGTATGATCGGTTAGAATGAGATTTTATATTAACTTTATTACATAAAATGGGCTTTGATCCCCATTGGATGAGGATTATGATGGAATGTATTACGTCAGTCCAATATCGCGTTTTGCTTAATGGA
This sequence comes from Diplotaxis tenuifolia, assembly GCA_014822095.1. NCBI lineage: Eukaryota > Viridiplantae > Streptophyta > Magnoliopsida > Brassicales > Brassicaceae > Diplotaxis > Diplotaxis tenuifolia. The sequence goes on from JABAYD010012044.1 coordinate 9,796, forward strand.
TAGCCTCGTGGAAGCATAGTCCCGCAGAGGGGATTGAGGCAGGGGGATCCGCTATCTCCCTATCTGTTTATTTTGTGTACGGAGACTTTGATAGCAAATATTAAGAAGGCGGAGTGTCAGAAAAAATTAACAGGAATGAAGGTGGCAAGGGCGTGTCTGGCTATTTCTCACCTTCTATCCGTGGATGACAGCCTTTTCTTTTGTAAGGCACAAACGGAGGAATGTCAAACAATTCTAAGGATTCTTAAAGAATATGAGGCAGTTTCTGGACAATCAATTAGTTTTCAAAAATCTCCAATTCAATTTGGACACAAGATTGGAGAGGAACATTGACAAGAGCTGCGGGATGTTTTAGGAATTCAGAACTTAGGGGGCATGGGATCATACCTGGGACTCCCAGAAAGTCTGGCCGGCTCCAAAATTTAGGTGTTTGGTTTTGTACAAGAGAGGCTAAATAAGAGAGTTTCTGGTTGGACATTTCGATATTTTACTAAAGGGGGAAAGGAGGTGATAATCAAATTGGTGGTCACGGCATTACCAAATCATGTCATGTCATGCTATAGATTACCCAAAGCTACTATAAAGAAACTTACTGGGGCAGTAGCACAATTCTAGTGGAGTCCTGGGGAAAACATAAGGGGGATGCATTAGAAATCATGGGACAAATTATGCCTAGATAAGGAGAATGGAGGGCTGGGATTCAAGGATATCGAGGATTTAAATACGGCAATGTTGGCAAAACAATTATGGCGGCTCATTGAGAAACCAAATACTTTATTTTCTTGCGTTTTTAAAGGTCGGTACAATCGGAATGCTTCTCCTTTGGAACCGATCAGATCATATTCTCCATCGTATGGATGGAGAAGTATGATCTTTGGTAGATCTCTGGTTAGCAAAGGACTAATTAAACGGGTGGGATCAGGATCTTCAATCTCTTTATGGAATGATCCCTGGCTCCCAACCAGTCGTCGGAGACCAGCAAACAAAAAGCAACATATTTTCTTTCCGGATTTAATGGTCAAGTCACTTATTAATGCAGATACGCGAACTTGGAATATGCTAGTCATTCGGGCTCTGGTTGACCCTCCGGATGCGGCACTAATAGAAAGCATACCTCTTAGTAGAACCCAGCTGGATGACAGGGAAGGCTGGCACTTTACTAAAAATGGGAAATATACGGTTATGTCGGGTTATCAGGTAGAACGAGTATATCCGAATAGAGGACAACCAATTGAATTTCAAGGACCAACCGTGGATGTTTTGAAAGGTTTCTGTTGGAAAGTTAGGTGTCCTCCTAAGAGAAGACATTTTTTGTGGCAGATATTATCGGGTTGCATAGGCGTTCGGCAAAATTTGCAGACAAGAGGAATAAGAGGAGATATTGGATGTGATAGATGTGGAGCAGCGGAGGAAACAATAAATCATGTCTTTTTTTAATGTCCCCCGGCACGTCAAATTTGGGCACTATCTAAGATTCCCTTGAATCTACTGGCTTTCCCCACAGAGGCTCTGTTCACAAATATGGACCATTTGTTTTGGCGAGTTACACTGACGATAGCAGAACATCATTTTGCATGGATTTTGTGGTACATTTGGAAAGCGCGAAATAGTAAGATCTTTAGTAATTTAGATATTAAGCCAATGGATACACTTACACAGGCAGAAACAGAAGCAATTCTATGGAGTGAGGCACAAGTGAAGAGGGATCAGGTGGTTCCAACGTTGTTAACGATCACTCTACCAGTCATCCCGGGACGCTGGTGTTTTGTAGATGGCTCATGGAAGGCACGGGACAAGTTCGATGGGCAAGATTGGTACAGTACTTTGGAGGGAATTGTGGGTTTGATGGGAGCAAGGAATGTGCGAGCAAGCTTATCACCTCTCCACTCAGAGATGAAAGCGCTTATTTGGGCAATGGAAAGTATGAAGAATTTACGCCAATATCAGGTTACTTTTGCAACGGATTGTTCTCAATTGGTGAAGATGTTTCGGAACCAGAAGAGTGGCCAGCCTTTACAAGCTATCTCCAAGATATCAGGATTCTTCAGGTAAATTTTACCAGCTCAACCATAATCTATGTACCAAGAACTTTGAATACAAGGGCGGATAGTCTAGCACACAGTGTCAGAACCCAAACGTCTTTCGTGGTTCACATGGATACGGAGTTACTGGTTTGGTTTGCAGAGTCTATATGAGTGTTTATTTTGATGTCAAAAAAATTATATTTAATAGTTGACTTTTAAGAAAGCCAAAATGGTTTGGTTAACGAAAGTTTGAGATTTTTTTTCTTAATTTAAAATTTGAAAATAAAAATTACTTACTTAAAAATATCTTAACTAAATATTTTTTGACAACAAAAAAAAATGTAGTTTTGCATATCTATTGTAATCACTAACTTAATAAAATATGTTCATATAAGTTTGGATATAATATTTTAAATGAATTAAAAACTAAAAATTGTTTAGTAAAAAACTTGTTTAAAAATACAATTATACTGTAATTAGGTATAAATAAAATAATTAAGTGTTTATGTTCAAAACAATTTTAAGAATAAAAACATAAAAGTTAAGGGTACACCCTAAACACATTATTGTTAGAAGTATAATCACATTTACTCGTTTGATGATGAAACAAGTGAAAATAAGGAAATCAAGTGCATGAAAAGAATTTCCGGTGTATAGAAATCATTGTCTTAGTCAGTCGAATATCTTTTCCACGCACTTATCTTCGGCTTTTCTTAGTCGCTTAATCTTTTAATTATAATTATGTTTTTAATTATTGGTTTAAAAAATTTTAGTTTTTAATTCATTTTTTAAATATTATATTTAAACTTATCTGAACATATTTTATTAAGTTAGTGATTAAAACTGATATGAAACTATATTTTTTATTGTCAGAAAAAAATTAGTTAAGATATTTTTAAGTAAGCTATTTCAATCTTCAACTTCTAAATTAAAATAAAAAAATTTCAAACTTTCGTTGACCAAACCATTTTTCTCTTATTAAAAGTCAACCGTTAAATATAACTAACAATGGTTGACTTTTGACGGTCAATGAAAATAAAAGATTTATTGTGTTCGATAAGAAGTTGAAGATTAAAATTGTATGTTTGTGAGTTTGAGATTTTTTTGACTTATTTTCTAAAGTAGAGGATTATTTTATCACTTTTCATGTTTTTCCCACAAAAGTTTTTTTTTTGTCTCATTCGAAAGAGTACAAAATGGATAAAAAACTCCATTGCTTTTTTTCTTGGAACACACACTAAATTGCTATAATCACTAAATTTAGATACTGGTGTAACAAAAGCTAGCGCTTAATCACATAAATCAATACCAAGAAAACGGCAAAGATTAGTGTCGTTTACGGTTTAAAATACGTACAAAATCTCTTTGCTTTTACTGCCGATAAGTCCAGACCGTCGAAACACTGACACCTGTCGAGCATCGGAAACATGTGACGCGTCATCTATCATATTTCATCCCGCTAGCGTAACAGCGTACGTGTTTAACAACGTCCAATCCTTGTCTGCCACGTAAGAATCTGCATACCAACGTAAGTACGTAGCGAGTAGATTCCAGCTTCATACTCGCACAGCTGTCACTTTATCTGCTTGTTAACGTGAAGGCGAACGGTTGAGTAATTTTTTTTCTCTTCTTCTAAAAATCAAGTAAAAAGATTTAATTACGAAGATACCCCATCCTTTTTTGTGTCTTAATTTCCAGTAAATTTGCGCCGCGTTTACAGTCCTTCTAATTATCTCTTTCAAATCCAGAGAGAAAAAAGAAATGATTTTTCTCATGAGATTCTGATTTTCTCTTTGTGGGTTTTGTTCTAACGAGATATCTAAAGGATTCGCTGCTGGAAAGTTTTGTTTCTCCCTTTCGATCTAAGATTATTCAGGTGATTTAGTTGTAGATTTTGTTTGATTTTCATGAACCCTAAGTTTTTTTAGATGTTGTTCCTTCTTGCTGAAAGGTGTGTATTTTTTTTTTGTGTGTTTGTCTTTTTCTGAATTTTTGTTGTGGGAAATATTTTAGGGAGATATGGAGATGGAAACTGTTGTGGGAGTCGGGGAAGAGACAAGACTTAAAACCCGTTCTTCGGAAACCTGGTCAGCTAAACGAAACGACGTCGTTGACTCAGGTGAGAAAGCTCTAGAAGAGAACGGTATTAGGGTTTCTGAAAACGGAGAGCACAAGGTTGTTGATGAGTCTGGTGGTATTGAAGATTGTGTGATGAATGGAGTTTCGTCTTTGCTAAAGCTGAAGCAAGTTGTCAGTGATAAGGATGATGGCGAAGAAGAAGAAGAAGAAGAAGAGGAAGAAGAGCATGGATACCATGTAGGAGACTTTGTGTGGGGCAAAATCAAGAATCATCCATGGTGGCCAGGTCAGATATACGATCCATCAGAAGCTTCAAACTTGGCGTTGAAGATAAAGCAAAAGGGGAAGTTGCTTGTTGCGTATTTTGGAGACAGGACATTCGCTTGGTGCGGTCCCTCGCAGTTGAAACCGTTTGCAGAGAGTTTCAACGAGTGTGCTAACGTAAGCAACTCGAGGGGCATCGTAACCGCAGTGGAAGAGGCGGTGGAAGAAATGGGTAGACACATGGAGCGTTTACTGATGCGTGAGGAGCTTGATAACTGCGTAGTAAAGAATGCTGGGATAAGAGAAGGTGTTCTTGTTCGTGATGTGAGAAGAGAGATGATTTCTTCTCTGCTGGTTGGTAGACCTGAAGGGATTCTTCAAGATGTTAAAGGATTTGCGGAGACGGTTAATTTCAGCGGTTTGCTTGAGCTTGAGGTTGTGAAGAGGAAGGTGTCTGCGTTTTATCGGTCGAAAAGAGGATATGGTTTGACTGAGTTTCCTGAGCCGCAATCAGTCCCAGGACTTGAAGATAAGAACAACGATGACGATGATGATGAAGCTGAGGACTTTGATGATGATGGTGGTGCTAAACGTTCAACTATAGAGAAAGGAAAAGAAGAAAAGTTGGATCCTGACGAGGAGTCTTTGATTCAAAGACCGTTAGAGAAGTGCTCAGGGTTTCCTGATCATAGGCTGCAACACAGGAGGAAGCAGAAGAGCCTTGCTGAGATATTGGAGAATGAGTCTTGTGCTAAGGTGAGATTTGAGAAGGAGAAGCCGAGCAGGAAAAAAGTTAAACGCAGTGATGAAGCTAAGGGTGAGCTTGCACTTGTAACCACCACCACCAATCCGAAGAAGAGGAAGAAAAAGGATGAGGATGGGAGTGGGAGTGGAGAGAGAGAAGAGGATGAAGCAGATAATGACTCAACTCCATTAGCTTTACTGCGAAAGAGGGTGAATGGTTCCTCAAGTGCTGGAAATGGCGAGGCCTCCACACAAACAACAAAGAGAGAGAGGAAGAAGAGCAAGTACTTTTCGCCTGAGTTCTTGTCAGATTTTTCATCTAAAGGGAGAAAAAAGACCAAAACTGAACCCGAATCTTCCAAAGTTCCAAGTCAGAGCCAAGGAGGAGAGCTAATAGCCAATGCGAATAATAGCCTTGTGGTGGTGGAAGAGGATAACTCTTGTGAATTGTTATTATTGGAGAATGGTGACGGTCATCAAGAACTGTCGGAAGAACTTAGTCACGCCATCCAGTTTTTGAGATTGGGAGCTACAACCGGGGAAATTCGTGATTTGATTCGTGTATCAGCTCTTGGTACAGAATATCCAGAAGACAGTAGCTCAAGACACGTGGTGAGAGAGTTCATGGCCATCTACAGAAGCTTCACATACCATGAGGGTGTTGATAGCAAGTTTCGTGGGAGTTATTATACTGCAGATTCAGACAAGGACGGGACAGGCAGACCTGAGGAGATTAAGCAAACTGGAAAAGACGAGCATGAGACAACAAAGAAACAGAGAAAACCAAAGACGCCGACATCTAAGAAGCAAGCTGATAAAGTAGAAGAAACCCGCAAAGAGGTGACTGAGAAGACGAAGAAAAAGAGAAAGCATAAGAAGCTTGAATCAGAGAAGAAAGCTGATGAAGATGAGAAAACCCTAAAAGAGTCTAGGAAGAAAGAGAGAACAGCTAAGAAGCCTAAATCAAGGAAGCAAGGGGATGAAGAAGAAGAGGCGAGTGGATCAACGAAGAAAGAGAAAAAAGCTATGAAGCCTAAGTTCGAGGACCAGGAAACGGTGAATGAGTCTGAGAAGAAGGAAAGAGAGGCAAAGGCGAAGAATCAAGAATCTGACAAGGATTTTTCAGGAGCTGAGTTATTTGTTACATTTGGTCCTGGTTCAGGTCTGCCTAATAAGGAAGCTCTTATTGAAATCTATGGAAAGTTTGGAGCTTTGGATGAAGTGAGAAGCTATGTTTCAGACACCAACTTGTGCGCTGGTGTTGCCTTCTTGAATTTAGCTGATGGAGAGAAGGCCTTTGAGTCTTCACTTGAGAATCCTCCTTTTGCTTCTACTTCCACAGTTAAATTTAGACTCAAGTATCCTAATGAGAGAGCAGAGGAGAAGAAAGGTGTAGCTGAAGATACAGTGGAGATGGAACATATTAAGAAGAAGTTAGAGGAGATGGTATCATTAGTGGAAAAGTCTAGAGGAGGAATGACTGAACAAGTGAAAGGGAAACTTGAAGAGGAGATGGTGATTTTGCTTGAGAAAGTAAGAAAGATGCCATTGTCTTAGGTTTATGTTTTATTTATTTTTATGTTGGTTAAACACTTTTACAGGAGATCGTGAATTTGCTAGAAAATGCAAGGTGTTAGGATTATGTCTATTATGTTTGTTGGTTGAGAAATTTCAAGAGACTTTTTACAGGTTTTTAGGATATTTATGGTCGTATGCTAGACAAAAATCTGTTTCTAAAGTTGGTCATATTACGGATCGAAGGGCCGTTCGTTTCTTCATTTGTAATCTTTCGTTCAGCTGATCCATCTATGTGATTCATTCAAATTTCAGAGATTATTCGTTTTTCATGTTTTTTTATTTCAATTCAAATGAGCTTGATTTTGATTTAATCATATGTTTGCTATTAATTTTAACTATACTAATTAATATTATTTAGTCTAAAATATATTTAAACTAACTCAACCTCCAACAATGCGGGAAAATGCATTTTTGTTGTTTTGGTAAAAAAAGATTTTTTTTATTTTAGCGGGAAAAAGTGTTTTTCGGGTTTGATGAGAAAATGGTGTTTTGCGGTTTTTGCGATATTGACAGAAAAACATGTTTTTGCGATTTTGGCGGGAAAACACGTTTTTGCGATTTTGGCAGGAAAACACGTTTTTGCGATTTTGGCGGAAAATGTGTTTTTACTGAAAAACGCGTTTTTGCGATTTTAGCGGGAAACGTGTTTTTGCGATTTTGACGGAAAAACGTGATTTTTGTGGATTTTGTCAATTTTCGTATGTCACCAAATAATATTATGTTTAAGTTTGTAATTTGTGAATTACAATAAGGGTGTATTAAACATTGTACCATTTTGAATGAACTATTTCCATTCAAATGATCCAAATTGGTTCAGCTGAATTAACTTTAAAATTGAATCTAAATTTCTAAAAATCATTTAAATGAACCATTTTATCATCCAATCAAGATATCTACGAAAGTGATTACCTAAAATAGTTTTTTTTTTACTTGTTTCATACCCAATTCATTTTAATAACAGACTTTTTTTACATTGTTGTTCTGGATTTTGGCTGGGTTTCTTTTGTTGTTCCTCGCTCCGTCTAGTTTTAGATCGTTATGCTTAAGTTCCATTGCATGTTCTATGTGTTACATCTCGTCTCTCATTTGTGGGCTTTAGTCTCAGGAAACCTTTATGTTGGTTTGCTGGTTCTTGTCTGACATTCCGTTGAATCTCCGGAATTGTAAATGTTCTTGTTTGATAGGGATGTTGGACTATAATCATCAATTCAGTGTTAAAAACAGTTTTTCTTATATTATAAAGAAACTAGTTTCAAAATGTTTTAATAAATTTTAAAGAGAAACCAAGATCCAAGATTTTAGGTTTTCTTTTCAATAAAAAACAATGACTACTTCTACTTTGTTAGTTTTTCAAAATATCAACTATATATATATATATATATATACATCAATCTAATACAATAAAGTAGAGTTGTGTTTCACCGTACAGGAAAAAATGCCGTATGACACATTATTTTAATTAATATTTTGTATTAATGTTTTAGTTTAAAAACTCAAATAAATACAAATAATTAGATAATTAAATAAAACAATTAACTTATTAAAATATTTACACCACGCATAATTAAAAATATGATATGACCCGATTCAAACCTTCGTATTATAAAATATTATATTATGTCAAACCTTTTTACAACAAACAAATCCAATTGCAAAAAAAAAGAGAAGGTAAATACAAAGAAAATCATTCATAAAAATA
>JABAYD010012048.1:0-12780 GCA_014822095.1 Diplotaxis tenuifolia
GGGGCCGTCCACTTTGTTTCCAATTATTTGAAAGTAAATAATTGTATTTCTATTTTTTTGTTTGATTGTCACGTGCAGAGCACATGTATCATTAACTCATGATCTTCTTCTTCTTGTGCAGATCACTCGAGTCCACATTGGCAGAACCTAAATCAACATCTTCTTCTTCAATCGAGTCTTCTTTGTATTCAATCAGATAATGAAACTTTAATCCAACATAATCATGTCATCTCATTGATTTATGCAGGTGAGTGAATATCTTAAGTTGAATGACTATCTGAGATATTCACTTTGTTGTAACGTAAGAAAAAAGAATAAGATCAGAGCTTGAAGAAGCAAAAGCTTCACGCATATTAAGTTTAAGCTCGATAACATAATAAACCAACTAGTTGGACATGATATGGCTATTGCAGTTCAATCCCCAAATATGTTGCTCACGTGCTAGCTTCTCAAAGAAAAGCTAAATTACTGTCCAGTGGCTGATGGAGTTGAGGTTGCATGACTATATGAGATATTCACATGAGTTAATATTTTAATTTAAATGACTATCTGAGATATTCACTTTGTTGTGACTTTAAAATAAGAATAAGATCAGAGCTTGAAGAAGCAAAAGCTTCACGCATATTAAGTTTAAGCTCGATCGATAACATAATAAACCAACTAGCTGGACATAATAATGGCTATTGCAGTTCAATTCCCATATATGTTGCTCACGTGCAGCTTCTCAGAGACAAGCTGAATTACTGTCCAGTGACTGATAGAGTTAAAGTTGTAACCATCGACATTTTTCAATGATGTGATCGTATTAATGGTACACTATATATCGGCCATATCGTGATTATGGAAAATGTGAAGATTTAGACGAATTAGAATAATCTGGAAAGATCAAGAAGATAGAAAATTAACATTTATATCGAGAAAATAGCCAAAAAAACTTTCAAACTAAAGCCAACCTCCAACTCGTGTTTGAAAAAAAAAAATACCCCAACTTTCGATGAAGAATGTGATAACGAAGATGATAATGAGACTTGCACTACCAGAAATATAGGTATTGGTAGCAGTTCACGGTAGCACGAATTCACCAACTGCTATTAAAAGTTGTAAAATCCGCGGTCTACTTTTTAGTAGCGTTAAATTAGCGCTAGAGAAAAAAAATCATTAACCGCGAAAAAAAAGTGCCAATCGTAGCTATAAAATGTTTTGGAGGCAAAACACTTACCTTTTTTATTATTCCATCATTTCCTTCTTCTATCATGCAAAGGTAAAAACCCAAACTCTCAACATTTCCACCCAGATCCACTTCCGTCGGTGTTCTCGTCGCCGATTTCGTTCATCGTCGCCGTTCGGATTCCAGGTGATTAAACCCAGTATCGATTTTGTGGTGTTATGAACCCTAAATTGAATTTTTGATTTCTTTGATTTATTTCTTTAATTTCTCTGCAGCTTGTACAATTTCACGAAGAGAAGGAGAAGATCCGTCAGGTAATACATTTGTTTCACCTCTGCTTCGATTTCGTGAGTTGTGATTTCTGATTTCATGATCGTCTCTTTGTTTTAAGCTTGGAGCTTTTGATCGTCTCTTTGTGGGTTGAAATCGGCTAAAATCTGTTGGATCTTATTGAGGTAATTATTTTGAGCCTATATATATTGTCGTGTTTGTCTGTTTGTGTGATTGAAGATTTACTTTCCTGTTTATTGCTGATTATGTGATTGATAATGTGTTTGTTTTGTGATTGAGGTATTATTATGTGTTTGTACCTTAAGAATAATGAGGCTATTGTTGAAGAACGTACTCATGATGAAGCACAAGGCGAAGAAAACAAAGCTGGTGATGTATCAGGGCAAATGCATGAGGAAGAAGATAACCATGAAACTAATGAAGAAGAAGACGAAGCTGGTGATGTATCAGGGCGAATGCATGACGAAGAAAATAACCATGAAACTAATGAAGAAGAAGACGAACCTGGTGATCATGAAACTAATGAACGTAATGATGAGGAAGACGCCGAAGCTTTTGAAGTTCCATTTCAGACTGAGACAGTAACTGAATCACAGCGTAAAAGACGTCGAGGAGCAACAAGGATGAAACACATTGCCAGAGATCTACATGAACGTCATCATGTTGACTTCACGGCTTTGGGAGAATCTTGTAGTCCAGGGTCTGTAGCATTATCCTCCTATTTGGGCCCTTAATATGTGAGCATGTTCCAGTTACAATAGAAAATTGGAAAAAAGTTGGTGAAGATATCAGACTTGTGTTGTGGAATCTGTTAAGGTATATTCAATCAACTTTTACATCCACTATAAATTTTTGACTTGCGATTGAATGTGTCTCCCATTTTTTACTGCAGATGAGGTTTGACTTGGACAAAGAGTTTAAAAAAGCTGTTGTGTTTAAGCAAATGAGATGTTTGTGGAGAGCATCCAAATCACGCCTTGTAAGCTCTATCAGGCAAGCTTCAACAATTTCAGCTAGGATGGACTTGCGACCCAAGAATGTTACTACAAGTGAATGGCGTAAATTTGTCTGAGAGAAGACCAGTAACGCCTTTAAGGTTCTCAGTGATTTGTATAGAGAGAGGAGACAGAAGCAGATTCCTCACACTTCTGGGCGTAAAGGAATGGTGAGATTGAGAGAAGATTTGGTAAAGAACTAAGAAAGATGGTACGCCTGTCAATGTTAATGCGACTCAAAAGATTGTAAGTTGTGTATAATCTTTAAATGTGGATTTCATCAACTAGACTATCTACTGACTTGGTTGTTAAAAAATGTGAAATGTGTTTCCAGAGAAAGGTTGCAGAGATAGAACTAGAGGGTCTAGATTCAGCGACAACCTCTAGACTCCAGACCCTCTTTAGAAGACATCGACATAGAGTTCTTGCGCTATGTGCGAAGCCTGCCACAGAGTCAAGGCATGGACGAAGCTACATGCGCTATCTGATTGCAATAGGTGCCTACAACTCAGCAACAGAGAGACGCTCACAACAGAAACAACGCAAGTCCTCACGAGGCAAGGGTGGTAGCTCAAACTAATGGGATGTTTCTGTATTTGCTTGATTTCATGTGTGTAAAGTGGCATGGTTCTTCTGCCTATTCTATTATTTGTATGGATCTATTAAGTTTAATTGATAAATAATGTTTTAAATTAATTATGTTATTTTGATTATATAAATTTGTGTAATTATTATTCTATTATTCAATTAAATATACAAATAAAAACAAATATAGCACAAAATCAAATAAATAATTGTGTCAATATACGAAATTATATTGCACAAAAAAAGCTATGAAAATTACAATACTAGCACGACAAATAAGATACGTAAAATTATTCAAGAACAACAAAACAACGCTATTATACATGAACATCTCGACAAAAAAAAAACGTTACGAACAAAACTTCCATGGCGCAAACTAGTAGCCATTAGAAAGTATATCATTGCAAAGAACAAACGCCATATAAAGTTAAACAATGACACTAAAGAGACGCTATAAAAAAACTACGGGATTAGAAAAATAACGGTACTACATATCTATTTACTATAGCTCACGGAAAAACGCTACAATAAGGGGGGTCTACCATGCCTGCGGCAGACCTAGCGTTTCTAAAAACGCTACTAAAACCCTTTCGTAGCGTTTTCGGTGTGCTAACAAAGCCGATATTTCTTGTAGTGGGAATAATGAAATTGGTGCCAAAGAAGAAGTTTTAATCAGTTTTTAAAACGAAGTCGTTTAGCGTACAAATATAACAGTTGAACTTTCTGTGTTTCTAAAATGGTCGAGTTGACAAAAAATAAAAGTTAAAATATTTGATATTTGAAAGAAATTATGTTAATTTTTTTGGCTCAAACAATATGAGTTGAAGATTTTTTCTGTAATTTGAAAGTTTAAGTTTTTTTTTTACTATTTTCTCTATATATGTCTTGTATATTGTTGAGAAGATAGCCAAAAAGTTTCTAACTTTCAAATTAAAACCAAAAAAAAACTTTTAACTCATGAAAAAAATACCACAACTTTCACATATTGGTAATTTTTATTTTCATTTTTATTTACTCGACCACTTTACAAACTCAGAAAAATACAATTACTAAACCCGTAAACGTCTGTTAACTTGCTAAGCGAAACAACATCGTTTTGCATGTATAAACACCTAAATCATCTCTTTTGTGAAACCAGAGCCCCATATTAAAAATTTATATTTTCCAGTTCTCTAATCCTTCAATCTTATAATCCCCAAAACGCAGAGAGCCACTGATGACGCAGATAGCTAAGATGATGGGTACTTCGGGTTCATCGTACTAAAGAGTTCTGAAGTGGAAAGTGTTAAGGAACCAATAGATGCTACGATTGAGCTACCGAATCAAGTTAAAAGAAGAAGGTGATGATGAAAATGATAATGAAACTAATCAGAATGATAATGAGGTTAAGAATAATGATTTTGGTGTCAAAGGAGAGGTTTTGATCAGTTTCTACGACGTTGTTTAACGAGTTAACAGAGGCTTACGGGTTTAGCAGTTGACTAGTATTGAAAAAATACACTAATTTTTCACGCTTCTCGAAAAATACACAGACTAATTTTGGTTGTTTATAAAATACATGAACTTTTGAATTTAGGGAGCTTTACACCTCCATTTTATCGACATTAACTCTGATTAACATAACATTAAGACGACGTTGACTCTAATTCAAAAGTTCATGTATTTTATAGACAACCAGAATTAATTTATGTATTTTTCGAGAAACCTAAAAAATTGGTGTATTTTTTCAGTAAAAAAACTTTAGTTTATGTATTTTTAAAGAATTTTCTCTACTGAAAACTAACTAAAATGATTTAGAATGTGGATTTGGAGAATATGGAACACTACTTCAAAAATTTCAACAATAATGTTTTTGTTTTCAACAAACCACAACACATAACCTAGTGACTTATAGTAAAATTTATAATAATTTACCGCAGCAGACTACTTCCTATGATAACAATAATTAATATCATTATATTTTCCCTATACAACTATAAAAACTTGCCATGGAAACATTTTACACAATTTTCAGTATTTGCCGGGTTTCAGCCAAGGTAAGGCAGCATTGCGTCCAAGCCTAGCCCTGAACCTCCCATTATAACCGGGTCCAAATGCTTCGCTCTCTTGAAATAACGCATTTGACGCAACAGTCATGAGAATGGTGGAGCTATCGCATACCCAGTGGCGAACCCACGTTACCCAAGAAAGAGGCAACTGCCTCCACAAAAATATCAAAATAAATTTATTTGCTTATGAAACATTAAAGTTTCTATAGCATAGTTGGCTTTATTCACTAGTTTGCCCCCCTTTAGACCATGGTTCAAACTTCCTCCTACACCATTTACTTTTTATTTATTTTTTTTTTTGCCCCCACAAATAATATATTATAGATTCCCCCACAAGGTGACCCCATTTCACCTATCTCTTCATCCTGTGTGGGGCGGTTTTGTCAGGTCTCTGCCGGAATGCAGAGCTTGAAGGCTCATTGAGAGGAGTTCGTGTGGCCAGGGGCAGCCCCCGTGTTAACCACCTCCTCTTTGCCGACGATACTATGATTTTCTGTAGTTCTTCCACGGAGAGCTGTCGCTCCCTACTTCAGATTCTGCGAGATTATGAAAAGGTGTTAGGCCAAAAAGTAAACATCTCTAAATCCTCGATCACCTTTTCGGTTAAAACGCCCCTAGAAACCAAACAAACAGCTAAAGAAGTACTGGGGATCCAAAAGGAAGGGGGAGTAGGCAAATATCTAGGCTTACCTGAACACTTTGGGAGACGGAAGAGAGACCTCTTCACTTCCATTGTTGATAGAATAAAACAACGAGCCTCCAACTGGTCTTCAAGGTTCCTCTCACGTGCAGGGAAGCTCACCATGCTCAACGCTGTCCTTACGTCTATCCCAACGTACGCAATGTCTTGTTTTCAACTCCCCCAAAGCCTCTGAAACAGAATCCAGTCCGCTCTCACGAGATTCTGGTGGGATAAGTCTCCTGAAAAGAAAGGGATGTGTTGGTTAGCTTGGGATAAACTAACAAAGCCAAAAGCAATGGGAGGTCTAGGCCTTCGTGATATCCAGTTATTTAATCAGGCCCTCCTTGCTAAGATTGCTTGGAGGATATTAGTTGCCCCAAACTGTTTGCTAGCAAGGGTTCTTAACGGAAAGTACTGCCACAAGAAGAGCTTTCTCGATGCTCAGGTTCCAGCAGTCTGCTCCCATGGATGGAGAAGCATCCTCCACGGCAGGGATCTCCTGAAAGATACAATGGGGAAAGCCATTGGAAACGGTCAGAACACAAAGATTTGGAAGGACCAGTGGATCTCTCTCAACTCACAGTTAAAACCCTATGGGCCTATTCACGAAGCTGCATTGGATCTCAGAGTCTCTGATCTCCTCACTGATAACCTTCAGTGGAATAAGAAAAGACTTGACCAACTCTTACCTGACTTCAGCAAGCAAATTTGTTGTTTACGACCAAGCAGAGAAGGAGCGGAGGACAGCTATGTCTGGTTGCCTGTGCCGTCGGGGGTCTACTCGACGAAGTCTGGTTATAACACTGTTTCCCTTAGCTCAGCCCCCCCCTGTCCAACAGGCAGCTACTCCTCAAGCTTCCACAGAGATGGAGTTCAACTGGATAAAAGATATATGGTCAGTCAAGACGGCACCAAAACTGAAAGTATTCTTATGGTTTATCACTCAAGGGGCCTTACCTATAGGAGCTGAACTGAAAAGAAGAGGCTTGAACTCCGCTTCCTTATGCCCCAGATGCAAGGAAGACGAGACAACAATCCACACCTTCTTCCACTGCCCTTTCGCAAAAGAGGTTTGGCGCCTACTTCCCCTCATGTCACCAGTTCACCTAGTTGATTAGGAGGACTTCAAAGATCTACTTGTGCTTACAAGGAAAAGTGTTCGTCTCCCACCTACAGGCCTCAGAGCACCCATTCTCCCTTGGATTTGCTGGTCACTATGGTTGGCAAGAAATAAGTTAATTTTCGAAAACAAGACTGCTCAACCTTCAGAAATAGTCACAAAAGGTCTAGCTTCTGCAATTGAATGGGATCACGCGCAACATGAGAATCTAACGGAACAAGTTCATACCTTTCCGCCTAGATCAACCCCTCGAATGGTGGTGAATTCGGATTCCCCAAGCTGCTTCGTAGATGCAGCGTGGAACACCTCTTCATGTTGTGCTGGTATAGCGTGGCGATTCACCAACGTCCAATCGGAAGCCCTCTCGTCTGGAGCCTGTAGCATCGAGGATGTAGGATCTCCTTTATTGGCGGAAGCTTTGGCTCTCCTTCACGGTTTGAGAGTGGCCCTGGACCTACGGCTCTCCTCTCTTACGGTCTTCTCCGACTGCGCAACGCTCATCAGAGCAATAACCACCCCGAATCAGATGAAAGAGATTATCGGTGTTCTTCACGACATCAAGTGTATCTCCTCCTCCTTTGATTCTATCGCCTTTGTTCACATCTTCCGTTCCCAGAACAGAGAAGTGGATCTTCTAGCTAAGCAGGCCCTTAAGGCCCACTCGTTTTCTTCTTCTTGTTTTGTTATGGGCTAGCCCAATTGTAGTCTGAACTTTCTGCTTTCCTTTAATCAAAAATTGTTGTTAAAAAAAAAAGATTCGCCACTGCGCATACCGCTTCTATGTTTCGGGCTCTTGTTATGGCTACGTCTGTCCCGTAGGAATCGTACTGCTCCTAGTTTGGTCGACCATACCTAGACAATAGGGTTAACAAACACACACAATAAGTACATTAGTTTTACTTACACTACGCAATAACCGCTAGGAGTCCTGTTACAGAAACAAAACCAAAAACCATTGCAAAAATGATAACAAAAAATGGAGGTGTATTCAAAAGGCGATGTATTTTATAGATAACTAAAATTAATCTGTGTATTTTCAGCAATTGGTAATTTAGTCTGTGTATTTTTAAGGAATTTTTATTTTATTAAGTTTTTCACATTTATGCTGAGTTATAAGCGTTGATATGAGTTATCTACAAAGAACGTAATTATGTACTCGACGCTACGTGTTCAAAACCACTAGCTAGACTTGCCGCCGTTCACAACTCATCTTGGGAAGCTTCAGAGATCTCAAGCACAAAAAACAGAAGGCAGGTAAAGGTAGTAAGAGATACTCGAATGCATTATGCATATGTTATTTTTTGTTCATGTACTATCTCCGATTAAGATAGCCGAATCGTTGGAGTCGTTGAATAAAAAATGTTTACAGCATTGTTGTAAATGATTGTAAGTGTAATGTCATGATGAAAACAAAGAAGAAAGCAAATCAGTGGTGGTTATAATTATGCCTTGATTTGGTGGCAAAGTAAGGTTTTCTGGACTATTTGTACCACGTAACAACAACTAATGACAGTCAAATGATTGTTTTGTTTAATGTCAGTTAATGTATCTTCTTTTGGAAGAGTAAAATAACTTCCTTAATTACTCCATAATGATTAAGTTTGGTAGATATGTTTTTTTTTTATAACAAGTTTGGTAGATATGTTATCTTTGGAGATTGGTGGATCTACATGTTGCCCATCATTACCGTATATTTTGTTTACATGTGTTATTTGAATAACACGCTTCGTGTTAGTTATTCCCTCCATTTTAAAATGCACGATGTATTTAAATTTAAAACTTAATTTTTCAATTTTTTAAAAAATTAAAACTTAATTTTTCAATTTTTAAAAAATTAAATGTAAATTATAATATTTTAAATTAATACTTTTTATTTGAAATTATATGATTAATCGTATTCTGTAAATTTTCAGAATAATGGTTGGATTATTTTCAGTTTTTATTTTGAATGATACTTTAAAAAAAGTTATCTTAACTTTTGTATTTTTTTGATAAGTAACTCTTACCTTTTGTATTTTTTAATTTTTTTATAAGTAACTTTTTTTTATCTAAAACACTATATATATACATTTTCAAATGAAGGAAGTGTCATATAATTATCAAATCTAAGAGAAACAGAAATTGTCTTTTCAGTTTCTCTTTCTAATTTCTATCATTATACCGTTTTGCTTATTATGAAAATATAACATGGGATTGTCTTTATATATTTCTGGTAAGAAAGCGATGGTTTATTGTACCTGACCTGGAGTGATAGTATCTACTATTTACCATTTCCCCTCTCTCACTTCATCATCCAGCAGAATATATTGAGTTTCACATTTTCTTCAGTTTCTCTTCTCGCATGGTAAGCTGATCTGTTTTCTTATAGATTCTCCATTTTTTTAAGTAAGCATTTTTATTAGTATTCTTAAGGTAAAAACGAACGATAGGCGTCGGAACAGTTACAGTAGTCCGCATGGACAGGTAGATATGAGAAATAAAATAGGCTACAAAAACTTGTTGACCAAAAAAATGACTAAGCTAAAACAAAAAGCCCGTAAAATATTAAACTAATTAATTTAAAACCAAGTTAAAAATAAGAAATTTACTTCTCTTAATATACGTGAAAACCTAAAGATCATAATTCTCAATTTGTTAACTTTGATTCTAAAATTGGAACAAAATTGTATTTTTAGTATTTATGCCATGAACAAAAAAATGTATTTTATTGATATTTCATCTTAACTTTGCTTGCAAAATTTCCATCGTTGAACTTTTCTTCCTTTAAATATTACTATAAAAGAAGAAATAAATAAATAAAATTTCCCTTTTAAAAAATAAAAAGACTTTTCCCTTTTAAACAAAAAAGAAGGACGCTTGAGGTTTCAAATTAAATGATGAATGTGTCTGTCTAAATTCAATAACCGTCCGTTTTTGTCTCAATTCTCAGTCTCAGATGACGAAAGTTGCAGACACGTCTTCCCCGACCGGAGTTCTCGAAGAGTTCTTCAGAACCGAAGAATTCGAAAGCTCCCAGACTACAACAACCAATAAGAACCCTTCCTCCTCCCGTTTCCGCAGGGTTGTTCATCTTCTAAGAAGCACGTCGAAAAAATCGCTAGAGAACCTGAAAGTCCCGTTTCAGTACAACAATGCCGTTACAAGCTCTTTGAGAAGATGCAGTAGCTTGAGAGAAAGTTTCAGATTTGGCTCTTCCAGTAATGATTCTCATGTTCTTGCACACTCTCCTCGAAGAATCTTTTCTTTTTCTGAACTTAAAACTGCCACCAACAATTTCGCTCCAGGTCTGTCCTTGGGATGATAATCATCCGATGATTGTTTTATTTCAAATTATGATTCTTCTTATTTTGGTAATGAAGTCGTGGCTAAAACAAGGTTTTTTAAAAAAATTGGGCAGAGAATCTAATTGGAAAAGGAGGTTATGCTGAAGTTTACAAGGGAAAGTTTTCAAATGGAAAAATGGTAGCAATAAAACGGCTGATGCGTGGAAACAGTGACGAGATCGTTGTAGATTTTCTATCAGAGATGGGTATAATGGCACATGTGAACCATCCAAACATAGCCAAGCTTTTAGGCTATGGTGTCGAAGGAGGAATGCACCTTGTTCTTGAGTTGTCACCTCATGGGAGCTTAGCTTCTATGCTTTATAGTAAAACTCTCTTCCTCCATCACTACCCTTGCATGCCTTTATATTCAAAAAAATAATAATAATTGTTTGATGATGTGATAGGCTCAAAGGAGAAGATGAAATGGAGCATTAGGTACAAAATAGCTCTGGGAGTTGCAGAGGGTCTGGTGTATCTTCACAGAGGATGTCACAGGAGAATTATTCACAGAGATATCAAAGCCGCAAACATTCTTCTCACCCATGATTTTTCGCCTCAGGTACCATAGGTACTATTACTTTAGATATTTATTTTCAGTTCTGTGACGAAAAATATCCTTGTGCGTCAGATATGCGACTTTGGGCTTGCGAAGTGGCTACCTGAACATTGGACACACCATATAGTTTCCAAATTTGAGGGCACATTTGGGTGAGTCTATACACTAGTAACTACGCATATATATGCTTCCTTGGATAGTTGTTTAGAGATGGATTTTTCCTCATTTCTTTCAGATATCTTGCTCCCGAGTACTTAACACATGGGATAGTAGATGAAAAGACCGATGTATTTGCCTTGGGTGTACTTTTACTAGAACTTGTTACTGGACGACGAGCTCTTGACTACTCCAAGCAAAGTCTTGTTCTATGGGTTAGTCCTGGCTAGAGAGCCAAGATAATTATGAGGGTTGAAAAATCCTCACCTGTTCTTAGTTCCTTGTTGTTTGTTTTTCAGGCTAAACCATTGATGAAGAAGAACAAAATTAAGGAGCTAATCGATCCATCTTTAGCGGGCGAATATGAATGGAGGCAGATTAAACTTGTGCTTTTGGCTGCTTCGTTATCAATCCAACAGTCATCAATAGAGAGGCCTGGGATGAGACAGGTACATAAACAAACTGTGTCTTGTATAACAAGTAAAGAAATCACCTTGTTTTGATACTTTTTCTTAGGTCGCTGAGATCCTCAAAGGCAACTTGAACGACCTCAAGTGCATCATGAAATGCAGAGTTCCCTTTTATCGAAAAGCTTTTAGAGATGAGAACATGTCAAGAAATATTCAGAAAATTAGATCTTGAAGAAAGGAAATGAATGAAACACAGCGAAGGGAAAAGAAGAGAAGGAAAGAGATAGAGATGGCTTGCATCACTTTTTTGAATAAAAGGCGTTACGCATCACTTGTCAAGAAGATATTAATGGAAATGGTTTCGAGCTAGTGATAGTTCTTTGTAAATTTTCTTTATTTATTGAATGCGTACAAGTTGAAGTAAGCAGCACGGCATAGCTTCAGTGAAGTTCTGTAATGTCTAATAATATATTGGTCGAAAATATCTACGGAGGAAACGATGGAGTCTAAAGTTCAAAAAAAAAAGAAAAAAAAGATCGAGTCTATGCCTAGAAAAGTGCATGTGACAATTTGTTTCAAAATTGGATACATTTCTCGTTTTATAGTGCGTGTGCGTGAAGCCAACACAAGTGTCACGCATGTCTTTTTAACACTCAATTTTAATGGTTGAGATCATTTCATCATAGAAGACATTTGTGGCTTATAAACGAAAGCTAGTGTTCTTCTTTTTTTCACACTGGAAATATCGGAGATAAACTTTAGTGACATACTAATAGTATCATGATGATCTTACCAGTGCCCGAGCCCAAAGTAATAAAATTGATGTTCTTGTACCCCGTGTTTGAAAACTTGCCTGAGTTGACGCCTAGAAAAACGCTACTCGGAGCTTGACTGGTGCGATTTTAACTAATCGGTGTTATTAATTGCTAATAAATTAATTGATCGTTTAATACAACTAATCGCTATTTAATCAGATTAATTACCAATGGAATGACAAAATTATAATGTTACAGGCCATATCTAAAAGTTGGACCTTTGCTAGCAAAAGTCCACTTAGTTTTGAAAGGACTATAACATGTATTTATAGTATTAGTGTCTGTAGCTCAATGTTACAAAGTTCAGATGTGAGATCCGGGGATGAACCCAAGACATCAACGCTGTTTTCCATTGATGTTTACACTAGGCCATACAAACTTGTTTGTACTATTTCTATAAATCAATAAATATAGTTAGAAGTATATAAAGTTAAATAAAAATATCTATAATTAATCTCCGAGTTTTAGTTTTGGTCAAGTCGCTATGTCCGATCCGCACCCAACTAAAGTCTAACATAGTCTTGAAAATTGCTCGTACTTACAATAGTATAGATATTTCAAATATATTTAAGATGACATAAAACTTCTCACAACTTAGGCTCCGAATGTTACAAACCGCCCCGCCCCG
>JABAYD010012054.1:0-18056 GCA_014822095.1 Diplotaxis tenuifolia
TTAATAACATAAGCCCATTAAAAGACTACAATTCATGTTTTCAAACACTCCAATTTTTTTTAATAGTCCTATTCAAGTTTCCAAACACTCCAATTTTGTACTTGAGTTTTAATAATATAGATGTACACATAATGTTTATAAATATAATATATATAAATCATATATATAATAGATACAAGATTGTATGAAATTCTTTTTTTGAGATAATAGTTATAAGGATTATAATGCAAATGCTAGATAAAATCTCAAATTTAATGTTGCATTCGGAATAAATAAAATTCAAAATGGTGTTTTATATAATATAAGATTAGAAGACAAAATATATATTTTAAAAACTCATCTTAAAAATTCAGTATTAACTTTTGGAATACGATCTAAAGATTACATATGATCATCCATATGAGCATTTTTTTGTAAAAAAAGAATATTTTTATTTAAATAAATTTAAGACTTAACATCTATAAAAATACATTAGCAAGTTCAATTTAAACATCTTTAATCTTTCTATAATGATATAAATATTATAGATGATTTTATAAATTCGAACAAGTGTAAAAACGATTTATTTAAAATATATATTTATATAAATAAGAATTTTGCAATCTTATCAATTGTTGTTCTTAATAGTTTTATTTAATTTATTTACTAGTTTAGATTTTCTTTTTGAATGCTTATTTTATTCTTTAAAATAATAATGTTATTGTCGGAAAAAATAATGTTATTAATTCCATTTACTTACACTTGCTTATGTAAATAAGTATCATTAGGAAATACTGTCTCGTGATAACGTGCTAACATATACAGAACAATGGTTGATTTTCATTATTTTGAACTACCCCGCTTATTTTAACCTAATCGAGCATTCTATATTTTGTAGTCAATGAAACCTAAAACGATTTTAGAATTTGGAATGATATGAATAATTTTCAGTTATGGATAATTGAATAGTGAAACCTTAATCAAAAAATAATGATAGTTTAGAGTGAACAGTACATGTTAAGAAGTTTGAGTTACAATTCTTTCTCAAAAAAAAGTTTAACAAAACCACAAAAAAGTAGTCCATTTTTTATAGGGAAATTTAATATGTTCTTTTTAGCAATATAATAGTTGGTGAACGAAGAAGAAGCAATTTTAGTTGCGTTGTTTGTATATTACACTGTGTAGCACGTCTTTGCCAAAGTGAAAAATGTTTAGCAAACTCTATAAAACCAAACTTATATATGTTGTACATCGCTCAAAACAATTCATAACGCTTATGCATTCGCGATCACCTAATCTTTCAATAGAGAAAACGAAACCAGATAGTATGTCGATTTAAATTTGAAGCATTTAATAAACCTATGGACTTTGTTATATGTTCTGTTTAGTTTCGTTGCGAATAGATTAGTTAATTATGGCGCCACTAAGGTTTTGCGACACAGAAGGCGATACAAAGATCCAAGCCTCCTCCATCTCTGGCGATCCCTCCCAGCCAATCTAAAGCACCAGCACCGGCGATGGGACACAAGGGAGACTACTAACACTCCTTGTGCCCCACCTTACCCCCCCCCCTCCAAATCTCAATCAGATCTCCTCTGGCGTTGTTGCCAAGCATCGTAACATTCTCTCTCCATAACTGGCCTCTCGTTTAAGGAAAGAATCCGAAGCCCTAAACCTGATCCTCGACTTTAAAACCCTTCCGCCTTACTCTCAGATCCACCACCCCTAGCTTTCACAACCTTTGATAACCTCTCTCTAGCTTTTGCTAAGTCTTCAACCGATCTTCACCATGAGTCAATCTTCTCGTCCGCAGAGGAAGCTCCCCCACTGGCGCTTGCCTAAGTTGAAGACGGAAGACGACATCATCAAAATCCCAGCATGTTACATCAATGCCGCACCTTAGCGCTTCCGCCTCACTCTTCTTGGACGCGTTTTTCACATCCGTGGAAGAAGTATTAATGCTCTAATCAATATCCTACCCCGTCCCCGCATATGGAATGTCGAGGGCAGAGTCCGAGGACTTAACCCTTGGGAACGGCCGCTTTCAATTCGACTTCGACAATGAAGCCGATCTCCTGATGGTACTCAACAAGAGGTCATGTTACTTCAACCAATGGAGCTTCGCCTTAGAACGCTGGGAACCTTTTACCAGTTAAAGTTTCCCAAACACTATTCCGTTTTGGATTAACGTAACAGGAATCCCAGTACACTTCTGGAATTACAAAATTTTTATGGAGATAGCCAATTCCTTGGGCAAAAAGCTTCTTATTGATGAAAAGAAGGCAAGGATTCAAGTCTCAATTGAGGCTGACCAACCTCTGCAATTTGAGCGCATAATTGGCTTCCCAAATGGAGACATCGGAAAGGTATCACTTACCTATGAAGGCCTCTATCGATACCGCTTCAGATGCAACCATATCTCGCATGATGAGAACACCAACCCCCCCCCCAGCTAACTCCTGCAGAAATGGTGATTAAGAGGAAGCAAAGAGCTGAAAACCATGAGGCAAACGACCACACTCACTTTCACATCCAAGGTTCACACACTCGCAACTTGAGAAACCCTTTACAAAGATCTCGTTCCCCTACATATGGGAGACATCTCAGTTCCCTGGGGATTTCAAGAAGCAATGAACTACTTTGTGAGGATAAACTCCTCCGTCCTACTCCACCTGAGGCTCAAAACACTAGATACCAACCTATAGATCATAGGAGTTCTAGCCGTCAAGATAACGGTTCTCGACAAGGAAGAGAAGTGTGGAGTAGACTAGAGATCCCCACCGGCAGGGAGGACACTCGTGGACTAAACAACGGCCACCACCACTCTCAGAGCTTACCCCGCTCCACAGCACCGCGAGCAAGAAACACCTCCGCCCTTGTATGGAGACCACGACGCCACAATGGAGACTCAAGAAACAATGTCACTCGCCAAGCTCTTTTTGACCCATCAGAACGGTCACGAGCAACTCTTGACTCTTAAAGGACCATCTATGATAATCGTGCATCCCTGGAATTAGGAGAAATCAATGCAAACAGGAATCGTACTGACGAGAATAACAACTCTGAAACAGAAGATGAGAGAATAAGACATATTAAAGGCAAGGCGATCGCCACCACCACCCCTCCAACTCGACCCGATTGTAACACCACTCTCACCATCACCGAAAAATCCTCACTCTCCACAACATCCTCCACAACATCGCCCTCACCAAGATTAAAGGTATCATCTAGCCCCTCTGGAACAATCTAGGAGAACTTTAGAACTAGAAGATGGCCTAGATCAAGATATAGGTGCTCCATTATCAGAGCTTGAAAGAGTTGAGGTAGATAACTTAGTCTTAGAAATGGAACGCCTTGAAATGGAAGAGAATATGGCTAATTTTGATAATATGATTGATGTTGACAATGATGATCTCTTTGGAGAGGATCCTGACTTTGATGCAGAGAAAACATAGGCCATATCTCAAATCTCTCCAGCGAATGCTGCGTCCGCAGATGCAGTCCTCCATCCCGACATTGTCATACATGCGTCCCCGGATCTAAAAACCAGGAAAAGGACCCAAACAGGTTCTTACGTCCCAAAACTTCTCAAGAAGAAGACTCCATGTTCTCCAGATGTAAAAGGAGCAAGCGCTTCAAAGAAACTTCAGGCACTTCAAAGCTAAAAAAAATCTTCAAAGAAGAAGACACCTCCGGGTAAACGTCAAACATCTTCTTCGTCAATGGTCCCTTGTACTGGGGTGTTTACTTTTGTTTTACACAAAAAAATATGTGTCCCTTTCAGTTTCGATGGTGTCCCAGAAACCACCCAGTAAAAAGATATGAGTGCAATAGCGTGGAATTTTCAGGGCGCCGGAGCCTATATGACAAAGTAACATCGCCCGGAATTGCATCATTGTTTTCTTCATTATTTTCTTTTTCTCATCTGAAACAAAAAACAATTATTCTTTCCTGGATTTTTAAATTGAATTTGGTTATAACAAATTGTTCACCGTGGAACCTGTGGGTATAAGCGGTGGATTAGCACTTTTTTATTTAGATTCGTTAGATGTTACTATTCTTTATTCCAATAATCGAATGATCGATATTGAAACAACCATAGAAGGCCACAAGGTCTATATCACATTTGTATACGATCTGGTTGTTGAGTATCGAGAAAACGTTTGAGAACGTCTCACTCGTATGAGTTTAATGAGATCTGGACCATGGCTGATGGTTGGAGATTTCAATGAGATAACCAGTAACTTAGAAAAGAAAGGTGTCCGAAAGCGAATTGGTTCATCTTTTCTCCCCTTTCGAACCATGCTAGCAAACTGTGGGATGATTGAGTTCCCGTTCAAAGGAAATCCCCTCTCATGGGTGGGTAATAGATCAAACGGAAAAGTTCAATGCAGGCTTGACCGAGCCGTTGGAAATGAGGAATGACATCATTGTTTCTCCCACACAAAATTAGAGTACATGAGGCTATGGGCAGTGATAATCGTCCTATAATGACACGATTCCTATCAGTCAAAAACCAAGGCATGCGATCTTTCAAGTTTGACAAGAGGTGGTTTCCGTGACCAGATTCTCCAAGGATGGAATGACCCGACTCTCTTCTCCAAAGAAGATCTCCATGAAAGAATCACAAACTGCAGAAAATTCATCTTCCGATGGAAACGCGCAAACCCTTCTAATGCCAAGAATAAAATAAAGGAAATCAAGAACCAACTCGAACAAGCGCAAGTGGATGATAATTTCACCCAAGAAGCGCTACTAAGCCTCAAAGGGAACCTTTGCACTGCGTTTAGGGATGAAGAACTCTATTGGAAGCAAAGAGTCGACCAGCTGGCTCCGGGAAGGTGACCAAAATACTAAGTTTTTTCACGCCACCACAATGCAGAGAAGAGCTCGAAACCGTGTAGTGAGGCTCTGGAAAGATAATGGTACATGGGCTGAAACCGAGGACAATCTCGAGAACGAGGCAACTTGTTAATTCCAAACTCTCTGCACGTCAACGGACCCCTCGAAATTTGAAGAATCATTAAAGTATATCACACCTAGGGTCACCTCAGCTAGGAACGCAGCCTTGACAAAACCTCCATCGGATGATGAGATACACAAAGTAGTTTTTGACATAAATCTAGATAAAGCTCTAGGCCCGGATGGGATGACTAGCCTTTTCTTTCAAAACATTTGGGGCATCACAGATGAGGTGATGCAACAGACGGTCAAGGACTTCTTCACGCACAACACCCTAGACCCTCGCTTGAATAAGACCAACATTTGCCTCATACCAAAAACGGATCGACATGCTGCAACTTGTGCAACGTCAGTTACAAAATCATCTCAAAAATTCTAAGCAAACATCTGAAGCGATGCCTTACCAGCCTGATATCAGAGACGCAATCCGCCTTTGTGGCTAGAAGACTGATTACTGACAATATTCTAGTCGCCCACGAAGTCTTTCATGCATTGAGAACAAACCCGAGCTGCAATCCAAATTCTTAGCCATCAAGACTGATATAAGCAAAACCTTCGATAGAGTAGAATGGTCTTTCTTAGAATCACTCCTTCTAAAACTTGGCTTCGCAGAAAAATGGGTATCTTGGATAAAAACTTGTATCTCGTCAGTTTCCTATCAAGTCATCCTAAATGGAGAGCCAAAGGGAAGCATACCCCCATCGAGAGGCATTTGACAAGGCGATTCCCTCTCACCTTTCCTGTTCATTATTCTCCCAGAGGCGCTCATCTCCTATATTCAGGGAGCGAAACGAGAAGGCATGATCATGGGCTTAAAGATTGCTTGAGTAAGTCCCCCGGTCTCCCATCTTCTATTTGCAGATGATAGTCTCTTCTTCTGTAAAGCATAAGTCTAATATGCAGAGCTTATGAGGATCATTAACACTTACAGCTGCTCCTCTGGATAACATCTAAATGTCAATGAATCCTCCATTTTATTTGGTAATAAGGTACCCGAAGATATAAAGACTGAGATCAAAAAAGCGATGGGCATCAAGACTGATATAAGCAAAACCTTCGATAGAGTAGAATGGTCTTTCTTAGAATCACTCCTTCTAAAACTCGGCTTCGCAGAAAAATGGGTATCTTGGATAAAAAATTGTATCTCGTCAGTTTCCTATCAAGTCCTCCTAAATGGAGAGCCAAAGGGAAGCATACCCCCATCGAGAGGCATTTGACAAGGTGATTCCCTCTCACCTTTCCTCTTCATTATTCTTCCAGAGGCGCTCATCTCCTATATTTACGGAGCGAAATGAGAAGGCGTGATCATGGGCTTAAAGATTGCTCGAGTAAGTCCCCCGGTCTCCCATCTTCTATTTGCAGATGATAGTCTCTCCTTCTGTAAAGCATAAGTCTAATATGCGGAGCTTATGAGGATCATCAACACTTACGGCTGCTCCTCTGGATAACATCTAAATGTCAATGTTTTATTTGGTAATAAGGTACCCGAAGATATAAAGACTGAGATCAAACAAGCGATGGGCATCAAGACGGATATAAGCAAAACATTCGATAGAGTAGAATGGTCTTTCTTAGAATCACTCCTTCTAAAACTCGGCTTCGCAGAAAAATAGGTATCTTGGATAAAAACTTGTATCTCGTCAGTTTCCTATCAAGTCCTCCTAAATGGAGAGCCAAAGGGAAGCATACCCCCATCGAGAGGCATTTGACAAGGCGATTCCCTCTCACCTTTCCTCTTCATTATTCTTCCAGAGGCGCTCATCTCCTATATTGAGGGAGCGAAACGAGAAGGTATGATCATGGGCTTAAATATTGCTCGAGTAAGTCCCCCGGTCTCCCATCTTCTATTTGCAGATGATAGTCTCTTCTTCTGTAAAGCATAAGTCTAATATGCGGAGCTTATGAGGATCATCAACACTTACGTTTGCTCCTCTGGATAACAGCTAAATGTCGATGAATCCTCCATTTTATTTGGTAATAAGGTACCCGGAGATATAAAGACTGAGATCAAACAAGCGATGGCATAGTGAAAGAATGAAGCATGTGAGTCTGTCTTGGTCTACCAGAAAAAATATGCGGAAGTAAAAAACAGATCTTCGCTTTCATCCAGGATAAATTGCAAAATCGTATAAACTCTTGGTCTGCGAAACTCATGTCCAAAGGAGGCAAAGAAGTCTTGATAAAGTCAGTCGCACAAGCTCTCCCAACTTACACAATGTCATGTTTCTTGATACCACAAGAGATCATCCAAAAACTCAAGAGTGCAATATCTTGCTTCTGGTGGAGTACAAACAATAATAACCGTGGACTTCATTGGATCGCTTGGAAGAGTCTCATGGCTGCACAACCTCTGCTCAAAAGTGGCATCCGTAAGTCGATTTGGATGGGTCACAACACACTGGTTTGGTCTGACCCTTGGGTTCCAACCATACCGGCAAGACCAGCCATACCCTGCGGCTCTTCTTTCAACTCATCGCTCAGAGTTGTGGATCTTCTGGACCCTATCATGGAAAAATGGAACCACGATCGCTTGAGAGATTCTATGATCCCTGACGACATCCCCTCGTTCAGCTTCTCAGGCCAACGCGTAATCCCCGTGCTCCAAACTACTTGTGGAATCTCACCAAATCCGGAATCTATAAGGTGAAATCTGGCTACGAACTAGATGGCAACAACGGTAGAAACGACCCCGGTCTAGTACTAGAACCAAGCACCACATGTCTCCAAGCTAAAGTATGGGAAATCAAGACGTCAAAGAAGATACAACACTTCATTTGGTAGGCTCTAACTAACAGTGTACCGATATGTAATGACCTCTCAAACCGCCATTGTGGCAACGATAGAAGTTGTCAAAGATGGGGTGCGGATGGGGAAACCAGCAACCACTTGCATTTTGAATGCCCTCCCTCTATTCAAGCCTGGGCTTTAGCGGATATACCACACTCTCCGGGATCCTTCCCGTGTAACTCAATATATAGCAACCTAGACCATGTCTTGTGGCGTACACAAGAAATAGGGATCCCAGCTTCTCTCTCATATGCAGTCCCGTGGGTAATATGGTACATATGGAAAGCACGTAACGGCAAAGCTTTTAATGGCAAGGATACCACCCCACTCGAGACAATCCAAATAGCCAAATCTGAGGCCGAGAGCTGGAGTTTTGCTCAAGCCTGTGAGGAGACCGCCGAGAAAGATGACAGAGCTACTCACCATGATACTTCTCCTGTACGGACCGGCCCGGTATGCACGACTGACACCTCATGGCACAAAGACGATAATTTTTTTGGCGATGGAATGGTCCTGACGACCGAGAATGGGATAAAGACTTTTGGTTCATTTGCTAGTAACCAAATCCTAACCCCCCTACATGCAGAGTTCCAAACTCTATTGTGGGCTATGAAATCCTCTATTCAGCTTGACCATAGCTCAATGACCTTCGAGACTGACTGCCTCCAGCTAGTCAACCTCCTCGAAGAAGACGACGAAGACAAATGGCCATCATTGTTTGCTGAATTTGATGAGTTTCATCTTATTTGATCTATGTTTACTTTTTGCTTCATATCTTTCATTTCTCGTTCACTAAACTTCTGAGCTGGCCTCCTTGCAAAAGTAGTTCGCTCTCGAGGTCGCTCTTTCTCCCATGTAAACTCTCAACTTCCAGGTTGGATAGTCCTAGTGCCAACCTCCTTGAAGCTACTTAATAAAATATGGAGTTTTTGATGTCAAAAAACAAAAAAAAAACCTATGGAAAACACCAATTCATTTTCCAAAGTTTATCATTTTAAAATTTGTTGTCACTTACTGTTTTAAGTACAGTAAACTTATGACATATTTTGGTTAGACAGTAAGACTCTTTCATATTTCATTTATAAATGTTGTAGTAATTTACCGATGTGCTGCAAAATACTTGCCTCATATAAAAAGTTTCTAACACAGTGACACCCTTTAAAAGCATCTCCAACAAACCTCTTCCATTTTTATGAGATCTACCTTTAAAATAAAAGGGTGAAAGGGAAATTCTCCAACGATAGCCTTCAATTTTGTTTCTCTTAAAAATTTATATTTTATACTTTGGTCCTTAATTTCATTAATAGTTAATTATAGTCATTAAAATTTAATAAATAAACAATAAGCACATATTAACATATGGTACTGACATAATTACTAAATATATTTAATTATAACATCAAATTACTTATAATAACAGATAAAAACATAAAAACATAAAATTACATATAATAATAAAACACAAAAAATTTAATTACAAAATATTTATATAATACAAAACTAATCAATATGATTACTTCTGTAGTGCTCTCATATATGCTCAATCAAAACGTTTTTAAGTGATAAATGAGATTTCTTATTTTTAATTCGAAGATTACAAGCTAAAAATTGTTGAAAACGTATATCCTCGTTTATGGCCATCTCAATGTTTATTGGCAGCACTGATCTTGCATCTCGAACCGGTGCGTTGATATCTCGTTCATCTTCAACAAGCAAGAATTATACAAAAAAGAACTCAACAACAACAAACCGAAGAGAATACTCCAAATTTATATCGAGAATATTTTGGTGATTTTAGAGGTTCAAGACCAAATTTACCTGGATATTAGTATCGTAATATATATTTTAATCTGTAATATTTCAGATTATGTATTTACTTGAATATTAGTATTATAATATATATTCTAATGTGTAATATTTCAGTTTTTATTTTGATGTAAAATGTTATGATTGTATTATAATTTTGTATTTGCATAAAATTTTCGAAAAGTATAGTGTCGAATCGTTTGTTTATATTATATAATTATTAAATATATAATATTATTAATATATAATTATTTAAAAATAATTTTAGAAGACCACAATTATATTAATTAAGTGCCAATATAGTTTTAATAGTAGAATGCTACATAATAAATAACAAATACATAATCTTTAAACATATATAAATAAAATGACTAAATTGAAAGTGTATTGTTCACCTTTTTAAAATTTGGGGGATGTTAGAATATAAAACCCTTTAAAAATGATGGATAAAAGTTTCTTGGAAATGCTCTTAGACTATTTATCTGGATTTGGATAAGAAATGCTTCAGTTAAAAAAACCAAATTCTAGTGTAAAAGAAACTGTGATTAGTTGGAAACTTATCTCTTTTACTAAAATCACTTTTGACCTCACATTAGTGGAATATTAAACTACACTAGTAACACTACCACCTACCAAAGTAATAAAGATTATAATTTTTTTTGTCGACAATCAAGATTATAATACTTCTCGTTTCTTTATCTCTTTTGAATATTCTTCTTGTAATGAAAATCTCCTGATGAATCAGATGTGTGAATATATATAAGTTATAAATCTCTGATTCACCAATCCATAAACAGCACAAACCCGTAAGTGCTCTTCGCCTTTGACTTCATTTAGTTTTCATATTTTTTACTCCCCTCCTTTTCTATCTTTATGGAATTTGAAATTTCACTAATCACTTCTCCCCTCCATTACCACTACCTCGTATTTATCAACTCTTTCTCTCTCTCACACACACACACACACACACTTATATATATATATATATATATATATATAATCTTGTCTGTGCGCATGCTTATGTTATTCATACTATGACAGTATGACTGTATAAGGGACGGCCGAGTTAGAAATAGTGTATCTTTTTGGTATTAAGATTCGTGCTTTATCGACATACATAAATGTTTAGTATAATTAGCACTCCAAGCCGTCTATTATGGCTCTTTTTCTGTTCTTATCGCTTTTTGATAGACCAATGTAACTACATAAGATTCTTAAGATTCATATCTTTCTTTCTCTTTTCTAAGATTCATATCTTTCTATGATGTAAATATGATAAATTTATGTTCAAACTTCTTATTTGAATATTCTTATGCCATTGATTAAGGGTTAGTCTTATTTACTTTCGATCGTGTAAAATGTAAATAGATGTCAGTCGCGATGATCAAACAAATCAGTATTTAGAATGGATAATCGCATGCATGACTGATATATGATTCCATAAGGGTCTGAAAAATGTTGACACGCCGTGATTAAAGATCTTGTTCTATTCGGAATCGTAAATGCTTCAAATAACTTGAGCTTTAGAACTTATTAAAATCATTTTATATTGATTGTAAGTAAATTACAGGTTGTTTAGCTTGTTTTGGACTGGATTAACTGTGGAAACCAATTCTCACTGCGTGTATTAGCCACTACGATATAATCACATAGTTGTTTTTGTATTAGACCATCTCCATCTCCACTCCATAAAAAGTAAAATGGAGTAAATTATGGAGCGAGGATGGAAATGCCTTTAGTAAAAATCCATCCCAAAGACAGCACCACCTAACAATCAACAAGAGTTTATAAATGGATCACACATTAGTCTATAAAGGGTTTGGCCCTAGGACAATAAGTAGTTATATAAAGATACGCGTACTAAATATATGTATTATACCGTAATGCGGCAAGCTTTTTCAATTTTATTTTGTTCAAAGTACCAATTTACATTTCGCAAGTCGCAAGTGTCACTTGCTAAGCTGGAAACAGATTAAATATGATTATTGTAGATGTTTTTGGTGACGAAAAACTATAAACGGATGCACTAGAAAAAATTGAGTGTTGAGTTCTATTTGAGTCTGGTTTAAAAAAAACTAATAAAAGAAAGAGAAAATTCTATAAAAATATTTCACCTAAATTTTATTAAGTTTTTTAATACCAAAAAGTTTTCGCTAGATAAACTCCAACTAATCAGTTTTTCTCATTTTTCTAAACAAACGTTGGAATCTATATCTATTGTAATACCCAAACTTTGTTTATTTTTATTAAAATAATTAATAAATTGCCAACAAAATTTAAAAAAAAAACTCTAAAACATAAAAACAAATTTCAGAAATTCTAATTTTAAATTTTGTGTTTGAGAAATAGAATTAACTAATATATAATTTTAAATTTTTTAATAAAAAATTGTAAGCTTTAAAATTTTATTTAATTTGCTTTCTGAAATAGAACACAAATTTACTGTTTTTTCCTTCAAAATTAAAATTTTAAATTCTCTCCCTAATTTATTTATCTTCTTTCTAATATCTAAAATTTTTAATCTTTTAATATTTATTCATAGACTTTGGAGATTTTTTTACATTTTGTTTGAAACTTATTAATTTTTAATTAAAATACAAATTTTGGGTATTAAAAAGAGAAATTTTAAAAACAATTATATTGAAATGAACAAAATAATTAGTTGGGGTATTAAACTGGCTTGAAAAAAAAATTGAATATTAAAAAGCTTAATAAATCGAAGTTGAAGTATTTTTATGGAAATATTAATAAATTTTAGTTGAAGTATTTTTATGGAAAGCTTAATAAATGTTAGTTGAAGTATTTTATGGATTTTTATTTGAGATTTATTCAAAATAAGTGTTGTTTGTTAATTTCAATACAAATTTTATTAATTTTATCTATTATTCTATTTTTCTATTGATTGAAATATGTTTAGATGTATAGGTAATTGTGTTTTATCTAGATCATATACAAAATTAAATGTTTTTTTAACTGGTGTGCAAAAATCCAAAACGCTAACTAAATTGAAACGGATGGAATAACTATTTTGAACTTATTATAATTTTCACTTTATACGGTTTGAAATCAAAGTCCTTAAAACATACAATATCAGTTATCTAATTCTTGCATAAAAAATCTTTATTTTATTTGACTATTGAAATAAAAATAATTATGAATAACAAAAACACAGAGTTATTACGAAAGCTCTGATCATTCTTAAAATAGTAAATGAGAACAAAAATGTTAATATCTTCAATACAACTGAGCAAAAAGAACTAATAAAATTGTAAAATTAATGAAACCAAAACATTTTCACCTTGCATAAATAAAATTAATATGATTAAATTTTTCCACAAAAAGAACTAAATCTTTAAATATAAAATCATTTGTATTTATAGATTAAACAATTGTGTAATAGAACTTATATATAACTATACTACTTTCTATTATTTTAATTAGCATTTTGTTTAATTCGACCGCTTTATTACCAAGTCATGCATGTATATTTTTGCAGTTTCTAAAACCTAATTTCCAACCAGTGTTATCAAATTCAAACGATGTTTTTTTTTTTGTTTAGGATCGGTTTGATTCGGTTTTTCATATTCTCAACGTCAAAAACCGTCAGTCAGCGACAACTCACGTTTCCACTTGCCATTAGCACTCAAGCCCTAAGCTAGTTCAACCTATCCCCACTACCACTACTAGCAATCCTTCAATTAACCCTATAAGTAGAAACCCTCCTGAGATCTCTTCTTTCCTCAAATACACCATACACACCACGTTAACTACTTCACAATTGCAATCTCTCTCTCCCTTTCCATTTCCTTACTATATACAGAAACTAGGTGCAATATTTTTGTAATTTTAATGGCTAAGTTAAGCTTATCATTGAGCTTTTTGTTGTTTCTTTTGCTGGCCTCAGTTGCCACCGGAAGCCGCCCTCTCGATAGGACTCCCGTCGGGGTGAAGGTAAGAACTTTAAGCACTTCTAATGAGGCTAGGAGCCAAGCTTTAGCAGATAGTCAAGCTACAGAGGGCAGAGGCAGCCAGGTAAAATTTCCGGAGCGGTTAAGCCCAGGAGGATCTGACCCGGAACATCATTAGGGTTTCCTATATAATTGAGAATTGTTCTCAATTTCTTCGAGGTGTGTGTCTTATAATTATCAATAATTTGGTTGCAATGAATCTGTTTTTTTTCTTTTGTAATAAACTTATGATACAAGTTTGTAAGATCATTACAAAGGTACAACAGTTTTATTGATACAGTATTCTAAGTTTCCTTATCGTACGTTAGATATTTGAATTTCGTTAGTTTACGTTAGAAATTCTATATTTTGTTACGCTTTGACTGAAACAAGAACCGTCTATGTATTCTTTACCTTTTAGAACACGTTATCCTTCTGTTTTTTATAAGTATGTGAACATTTGTTACTGAAAATAATGATACAAAGATACCTAAGTCTTTGATTGAAGGATCAGAAACTAATGAACCTAAGGTATGTGATTAGATGGTCCTGCATATATATGAGGTTGTAATACGTGCATATACAAGCCTGCCTTATGATTATCGTGTTTTATGCCGATTGTGACTAGTATCTTGAAAAACAAAAGTAAAACGAACATGTACATTTTAACTTCTTATTAAAAAGCAAAAACCAAACAAAATCCTTCTTCGTTTTTAACCGACAAAAAGGTAAAAGGTAAGGAAAGTACAGTTGATTTGTGGCCGATTTAGAGTGCCAGTAGTTCCGTACATAATCACGTTTTAGATTGATCGTGATTAGTTTATCAAAGAAAGGATTAAACAGTCGAAACAATGGTAAAAAAACATATTAAAATTCACATATCTTACATTCACCTCGGGCTTCTTAACTGACAGGAACCTTTCTGATTAAGAGCTGTAACCGATACTCTCTCTCGATTCCTCAATCACTCGTGTGTATAGCGAGAAGTTAAAGAACACAGAGATTATAGAGTTCCCCACTTCACCACCGGGGTACGTCTTTCTTCAGGATCGGAGTCCCGAAATGCACTATCTCAGATTGTTATACAAGCTCTCTCGATCTATCTCTCAACTCTCACTGAGACGTTAAGAGGAAGACGTTACAACAACTACCAGATATAAACGGAAAGGAGAAGAAGATGGTTTGACCCGAGCTGTCAACTCCTTTAGTGGGCTTTCGCTTAGCCAATACGGCCCAATAGCAAACACCGCTTCCCGCCGAAAGGCCCAGCACCAATATGACGGTTAAGCTGCTAACTCCTTTGAACTTGGAACCATATTCCACAAACTCCACCTTGGTTCTTGTTCTTGAACATATGATAATACACTTGTGCATTCCTAATCCTGGTAACTGCAAGCTTCAGGATTTAAACCACCTAAAACTTCCGGAGCATAAGCTCCACCTCATTCTGAAACACCGCTAACAATAACACCTTGTTAGACCTCTCTTAACCGCCCTGCATCATCTCTTTTCAACTGAGACACCCGAGATGATCCTGGTAAAGACCAGCCTTATCAGGCTTCTGAGATGTTCAGTGTCTTGACGTGACCACTGAACTTTTCTCCTGGTAGAACCTTCGTCAAAGCATCTGTTGAATTCTTCGAAGTATGAATCTTCAAGACCTTCACAAAACCATGAGCAACCAGCTCCCGAATGAAATGATACTTGACTCTTACATGCTTTGTACGCTCATGAAACATGTTGTTCTTCGCAAGGTAAATTTCACTCTGAGAATCACAGTATAGCTCTGCCGCTTCTTGCTTGAAACCCAACTCTTCACAGATTCCTTTCAACCAAACTGCTTCTCGGCTTGACTCTGACAACGAAATGTACTCCGCTTCTGTAGTGGATATCGCCACTACTTTCTGTAAACACGAACGCCAACTCACTGTGTTACCTCCAACTGTGAACACTGAACCCATAATTGACCCGCTTCGATCTCTGTCTGTGGCATAGTCAGAATCACAATAACCCCTGACCTGAAAGTTTGAACCTTTAGTGAACACCAAACTCAACCCTGTAGCTCCTCTTACATATCGTAGCATCCACTTTACTGCACTCCAGTGATCCAGACTCGGTTTTCCCATATACCTGCTAACAAGACGCGTACATAAGGCTTCCTACTGCGCTTGCATAGGGAACATCTTGCAGCTTCCTTGCTTGTTCAGCTTCTTCTGGTTTAGGAATAGCCTTCAACTAGAATTGAGAACCAATTGGCGTCTGTACTGGACTTGAATCTTGCATTCCAAAAGTCTTGAGCACTTGTTCTAAGTACTTCTCCTGTGAGAGACGAAGTAACCCTCTGCTTCTTTCTCTTAGTATATCCATTCCAAGAATGCGTCTAGCTGGACCCAAGTCCTTCATTTCAAACTCTGCCTTCAAGAGCTTCTTCAGATAATCAACCTCATCTTTACTCTGTGAAGCTATCAAAATGTCGTCCACATAGAGCAGTAAGAAGACCTTAGACCCTAAAGTCTTTCCCTTTAAGTACACGCACGGATCATACTCACTCCTTCTGTACTTCTTTCTGATCATGAACGCATCAAAGCGATGATTCCACTCT
Organism: Diplotaxis tenuifolia; assembly: GCA_014822095.1. Classification (NCBI taxonomy): domain Eukaryota; kingdom Viridiplantae; phylum Streptophyta; class Magnoliopsida; order Brassicales; family Brassicaceae; genus Diplotaxis; species Diplotaxis tenuifolia. Next base: position 16,084 of record JABAYD010012054.1, read on the forward strand.
CGTGGAGACTGTTTCAAGCCGTACAACGCTTTCTTCAGAAGACACACCTTGTCCTCTTGTCCTTTCTTTATAAACCCTTCTGGCTGAGACATGTAGATTTTCTCCTGAAGAACTCCGTGAAGAAATGTTGTCTTTACGTCCATCTGCTCCAGTTCCATGTCAAAATTGACAACTGCTGAGAGAAGTATTCTTATTGAGACATGTTTGACTACTGGTGCAAAAACTTCATTGTAGTCAATACCCTCCACCTGAGCATAACCTTTAGCAACTAACCGTCCTTTATATCTCGGATATTCTACTCCTGGAATCCCTGGTTTGTACTTATAAAACCATTTGCAGCCTATGACCTTCTGATCCTTTGGCTTGTTTGTTAAATCCCAAGTTTGATTTACCTCATGAGAGACCATCTCTTCACTCATTGCACCATTCCAAAAGTTCCAATCTTTACTTCTTGTAGCTTCTGCGTAGGACCTTGGCTCCTCTGTCTCTATCTCTTCGGCACTCGCAAGAGCATAAGCAACCAGGTCTGTGTCACCAAACTTTGATGGAGCTTTAATCTGTCTTCTGACCCTGTCCCTGGCTAAGATATAGTCACTCAAGTCTTCACTTTCTTCCTGTGAACTATCATCTGAATCTTCCTCTGATTCACTCGATTCTGACTGGTTTATCGGATCTTTTATCAGTTTTGCTCCACCTAGAGCTGGAGCTTCCACTTCTTTGTCTTCTGGCTCAAAATCTTCCAGTTCCTGTTTAAAGGAAACTCGCTTCTTAGGACTAGCTGCTTTTGATTTTGTCTCCTTTAGTCTTGTATCTTTTGATGTCTCAATAGTGACTTCCTCTGTCTCGTTATGTTGCTTATAAATCTTTTCTTCGTTGAAAACCACATCTTTGCTGATGATCACCTTCTCTTCTTCTAGAAGCCAGACTCTGTAACCCTTTGTTACGAGTGCATAGCCTAGAAGAACTCCTTTTGACGCTCTGGGACTGATCTTATCTGAGAGTGTGTGGACATATGCCACACAGCCAAACCTTCTCAAGTGATCATATCTCGGTTCTGACCCTATCCACAATGCTTCTGGAACCTCAAAACCTATCGCAGAACACGGAGACCTGTTGATGATGTAAACCGCTGTAGATGCTGCCTCTGCCCAAAACTCAGCACTCAAACATGTTTCTTGTAACATACTCCTTATGTTGTCCATGATGGTACGATTCATGCGCTCAGAAACCCCGTTTTGCTGAGGTGTGTAGGGGCAGGTTTTGTGACGTTTCACTCCTGAGTCTTTGCACAATTTTTCAAATTGATTGTTGCAAAACTCTAAGCCGTTATCTGTCCTTAGACACTTAAGCTTCTTCTGAGTCTGATTTTCAACTAGTGTCTTCCATTCCTCAAACTTCTGGAATGCCTCATCTTTGGTCTTGAGAAAGTAGATCCAAACACGCCGTGAGTAATCATCTATAAAGGTCAAGAAATACTTGCATCCTGAGAGGCTTGGAGTAACGTTCGGTGAACCCCATAGATCCGAATGCACGTAGTCTAGGATCCCCTTATATCCATCGATGACTGACTCATATGAGCTAACCTTGAGTGCCACCTTCTTGTAGTATCCACAGCATTACAAGCCTCCTTGTTTCCGTATTCTCTGACTGTTCCCTGAAGATAATACAGCCCTTGATCATACTGTCCTGACAGAACCTTTTGATCTTCTTTGTAGAACTCAACCTTGAACCCTGCTCCGACGTACTTACAACCTGACTGCTCCAACTGACCATAAGAGATTAAATTTCTCCCCATGTCTGGAATATATCTCACTTGACCAAGAGTAACAGTGGTTCCGTCTGGGTTATCAATGGTGATTGTCCCTTGACCCTTCACCATACAGTATGTGTCGTTTCCCATGAGAACTTTGTTTCCATCAAACTCTTCAAAGCATGTTAGAACTTCCCTTCTTGGAGTGATATGGAAGGTGCAG
>JABAYD010012057.1:0-10704 GCA_014822095.1 Diplotaxis tenuifolia
TTATTTAGAGCTTTTAATAGAGTAAAGATATTTATACACCTTAGCTTATTAAAAGTCCAATACCACTAAATAGAAACTTATTTATTACAGCATCTCTAATGTATTACTCCATTTTCTACTCCAGAATGAGGCAACTCTAATGTATTACTCCATTTTCTACTCCAAAATGAGACAACTCTAGAAAGGAATTGCATTTTGTTCCAATGTATTACTCTATTTTTTACTCAAAAATAAAATATTCCCAAATGATTTATTTTTATTTAGTCAATAATTTTTATAATATTTTAAATTTATAAAAACTTTAACAATTAACCCAACTATTTCATATTTACAAAACTTCAATATAAATATATTTTATTTAAATTAACAATGTATAGTTAAAATAAAATATATAGTATACCATATTTTATTTAATTAATGAGCATTAAAATATTTTCTCACAAATGATCAACTAATTTATTTTGTAAAGAACAATGAGATTTTTTATCTTTGATTTTCCTAAATCGAACAAAAGATTCTGAAATCAAACATTTCATCTTATGTCATTTTAATATTGTAAAAGATTCAAATGTTTGTGCATATATCAAGCTCAACAAGTAAAAATGTTATCAAAATTGGAATTTTGAACGACGAGATAAACAAACTTATATTTTATGTTTGAACAATACTTCATTGGTCTCAGTTGTTCACAGAGCAATTTATCAAATAGTTAAAGATAATTTTTATAAATATTTATTTTCTATTTTTATGTTTTGTTTTAATTTTTATTAGTTTATGCATCTTTTCGGTAAATTTATTAAATAATATTTTGTGAAATATCATCTTTTATGTCATTATATTATTTTAAATATTATTTAATTTGAAATAAAAATATTCTGACTTAAAAGGACCATTTCATAAACAAAAAAAGTTTAACTCCAAAATGGAGTAATGGCTAATAATTATCAATACTTATTAGTTTCTATTTTATTAATTCAAAAATCAACATTTTAAAAATATTTGAATTATATGTTAATTTAAACACATTTTCATAAAATTTAAATAAACAAATTAAAAGAATAATTGAATTTGAAATAATTTTGTTATTCAACTGGTTACCAACTTATATGTATTTTGATATTGAAAGAAAAGAAAAGAATTTTAATAACTTTATAATTTTAGTCATAAAAAATACAAAACATTTCAAATTTTTAAATAAATTATATAGATTATTTAGCCTAAGTATAGAATATGTAATCAAATATATTCCATAATAAACTAAACAAAATTAAAATATAGGGGAAAAACTCGGGCTTAGCCCGAGAAAAGTCTCTAGTATAAATAATTGTTTATCAACACTGAAATTAAATTGTCCATTTAAGGCAGACAACAAACAATTGAACATATTATTTTAAAACAAAAAGATTCAAGTAAACAAAAAAGACCATGAAATCTGCTTTGACAAAGAAACCAAGTTCCAATCAACTATGCTAAAGACAAAGTGGGAGACACTAGTCTAATACCATAACTGAAATATTTCTAAGCATTGTATTATAAAAGTCAAACAACTGTTACACATTTTAAAGAAAAAAAAGTTGCATAATAATCATAACTGTAAGAATCATGATGTAAAATCCTAAAATTACTCAAATAACAACCAACCAATTAGACTGCGAGGATGTCATTGTAAAATTTTGGAATAATCGCCAAGGATTTAGAGCATCACGCAAAACAAATACGTACAAGAACAAGATTATGGAAAATTCTACCATAATACGATACATGAGTCCTATAGACCAAGATCAAGTAAATATTCATAAGAGACACCAAGATATATTCATTTCATAAAATGAAGACAGGCACCAAAACATAGATAGTAAGTATTGTCTAGTCAAAAGAGATAAATATGTTCTAAGAAAAAAGAGATAAACATTTATATAAACTTCAAAATGTATCTATTTATTAATATAGATAGATAACTAATTTCTAGTTTCTAATCACGATATATATTGCTGACCCCATAAGCACAAAATATAAATGTACCAATATCTAATACAATAAAGTAGAATTGTGTTTCTCCACCTAAGAAAAAATGTCATGTGGCACTTTATCTTAATTAATATTATATATTAATGTTTTGGTTTAAAAACTCATTTAAGTACAAATAATTAAATAATTAAATAAAAAATAATAAACATATGAAAATATCCACACCACACATAATTAAAAATATGATATGACCCAATTCAAATCTTCGTATTATAAAATATTAGATTATGCCAAACTAAAAATTAATTCCTTTTACAACAAACAAGTCCAATTGCAAAAAAAAAGATAAATACAAAGAAAATAATTCATAAAAATAATAATAGCCACATAATATAAACTAAACTGTTCCAACTAAAAAATAAGTATTAAACAAAAATAATAAGAAATACAATTTCTGCATCCCTACGTTTCATTGGTCTCCACAGCCTTGAGGCGTCCTATCGGTGAGTTTGTTTTTTGCTACTATTTGTTTCACCTCGAACTAACATGGACACATATCTCCATATCTTAATATATAGAGAAATTTATCTTTTTACCATCCAACATGTCTAAACTGATACATAGTCTTTCGCAAAAGACTTCTCTGAGCTTTAGGACATTTCTAAGCCGTAGGTTGTCTTTGTATAAAGATATTCCAATTCCATGACAGATTTTGCTTCAGCTCTGTCTTTGTCTTCTTTTAAGACTTTGTGGTTATTAAACAGAAAGAGGTCTTTAAGCATTTTGGTCCATAGTCTTTATCTTAAGACTTTCTCAAACTGTTTGTCGTTCTCTTTAATCCAACAAATATTGTCTCAGCCATTAGTCGTTTTTCATTAAGGACTTCTTTCTAAGCCACTTGTCAGTTATCATTGTTCCCATTCATCATGTCTACAAAGCAACCGATATTGTTTGTCTGTCTTTTAGTTTTAAGTCTTGTGGTTATCGCAAAGACAATTCATAGTTCAGATGTTTTTTGTCGTTTTTTGTTTACCATCCAAGTTCAACATGTCTAATTTAAGCCGTTAGTCATTTTTATCCATCTAAAGACTTTTCAGAGACATCTTTTAAGCCGTTGGTTGCATTTTTCCTTATCCAACAAACCTTATTTAAGCTGTTAAGTAAGAATCTCTTATTCTTGTTAAGAATCTTTTAAGCCGTTGGTAGTATCTGTCAAAATACTTTTGAGCCTTGTGGTTATCGCAAATACATTAGTTCTCAGTTCAGAGTCTTTGTCTCCTAACACATCTTTAGACCATTGTTTGTGCTTTTCCCCATCAAACAAATGTTAGCCATTGCTTGTGTTTTCCCATCTAAGGACATTTTCAGAGTCTTTTTCTTAAGACATCTTTAAGCTATTGGTCATCTTTTCCGATCCTACAAGTCTTATTTAAGCCGTTAATTTAGAATCTCTTTTAGATTCATAATCTTTGCGTTATGATTCTTTAAGCATTGGTAGTCTCTGTTTACATCTGATTTCAGAGTATGAGTTGGCCATTTTTTTCCATTGTCTTTGTTTTAAGAGCTGGTCATTATTTCCATCTAACTTAAATAACGTTCATTCAAATCGACATGTATAAAATAAATTTGGTTTATCCTAAAAAAAATGGGTATATATAAAAAATTAACACACTTATCATTAATTAACCACTAACATATAAAATTAAGTTCCTGTAAAATTTACATTGATCCGAAATAGCTTGTTGATTGTGAATATTATTTTGAACCTTTCTTATTTTACTTTTTATGTCTAGTCTTTCAGTATTTTCTCTAATTGTGTACATGTAATCTATTAACTCATTCAGTATTTATGCGACAAACCCAATGAAAATAGTAAAAACCAGTGTGTAACAAAAAAAAGTGAAAAGATAATAATTCGTACATAATAATGGAAAATTAATTAAGTAGTCATCAAAGTTATTAAACCTTTTAGTTTTAGAGTTTTAGTTTATGATTATTAAACCAATTATAAGCCCACATTATTCGTCAGATATAACGAAACCATGAACAGTGGATTTAATACTTATTCATTGACACAAAAACATAAAGGAATTTCCATGTTTTAGATTTTTTTCTTTTTCTTTTTTAAACCACAGCATGTAACTTTAGAGATTTTTTTCAACCATTCTCTAAAGTTATACCCACGAATATATACATAGAAAGAGTATTTATCTTTATCAAAAGCCTCTTTATGATTCTACCACGTTTACATGTGTTGCTAATTTATATCTTCTTTTCTGTCTTTCTCTTTTTTCTCGCGAATCATGATTTTGTAATCAAAGAAGGAGAATAATAACTCATATTTTGTTTTTGATCGAGTGTTAGTTTCTCTAATATTTTTAATCCAATCTGAGAGACATAAGAGAAATGAATGGAAAAAGAATCATGGGCAAAAAATGATCGTGGGTGGTTTGAGTAACAGTTGCACTATCATGTTTTTTTCTTCTTAATATTATCTTGTTTTTACTGCAGATAAATTAAAGATGAAAAGAAAAACTTAATTGTTTTAATTTTTTCTTTTCTATAGATTTTTTCCACATGTTAAATTATAATTTTTCAAACGACTTCCGCTTTAGTATATAAAGGATTAACGGAGTATATCATTTATACCCTTGGTGAAGACGGCGTTTTCCAACGGTTATGTTTTAAAAACTGACCCAAATTATTTTGAATTGCACCGGTCCTGCGTTTCTTAGCGGTTATGTTTTTCCACTTAAACCAAACTGGTCATGAACCAAACCTGTCTCGTATTTTGTATTTCTTTGTGTTGATTATACGATTGTGGTTTTAGTGTCTCTTAAACCAAACCGGTCTCGTATTTCGTATTTTTTTGTGTTGATTAATCAATCAAATACTAGGTGTTTTCCTTCACCGTATTAGAGGGATATGATTTTTTTTTAAATTTAAAATTATATTTAATTTGTTATTATTTTTAATTTTATTATTTTATATTAATATTTTAATATAAATGTTGATTTAGTTAACTATAAAACTAAGATAAAACTATTTTAATATATACATTAAATTACAATCTTAGATAAGATTTTCATTTATTTCTTTAATTAAATATATTAAATCAATTATATATTAAATATCTATATATATATATATATAATTTTATAATTATATAAAAAAGAATTTCTTTAAAAAAATTAGTTTTTTTTTATGAAATTTCAAGTTTATTGATCAAAAATAGAATGATGAATTTACAAAAAGTGCTAGGGTAAGGAACAAAGAATAAAAGAATCAATATGATATAATGTCCTAAGTATTGTGAACTTCAAACCATCGCCTAAGTAATGGCTCCAAACGGTGTGGACTCCTGTACTTGAGTGAGGATATCCGGTTCTTCACAAATCTCCCAATGGTATTAGTTGTCTTCTCCATAGTTGCGCACTGACCTCCATGCCTGTGAGTGTTTCTCTCCCTCCACAAGGCGTAAATAGATGTCTGAAAGACCAGTCTCAGAAGCACGAGTGTGCAGTAGGGATGCCACAATCTCTTCCCAACCCGGATTGATAGCTGCTCCAAGTAGCTTTGCAGCGACATTCATCCACACTGTGAATGTATAAGGGCAAGCGAAAATTAAGTGTTCTCTACTTTCATCCTTCTCCCCACAATAGACACAACCTTGCTCTATACCCCAGCTCCTCATTCTTACCCCTGTTGACAGTCTGTCCTTGAATGCCAGCCACACGATGAACAATTGTCTTGGAATTGCTTGCGGGAACCACACTAGCTTATTCCAAGGCACCTTCGGTTGCTTGAGACGCAAGTAGTTCCAGGTTTTTGAAGATGAGAAGCTTGGCTTGAAATCATTATGATCATGCCTCCACAGCGGTATGTCAAGTCCAGCGTGTGCATTTGGCCTGCTTTGAGCCTCAATAAATTCGTACAGCTGCGGGAACCTACGCTTGCCACACCTGCTTAGATTCCAACCTTCTGCTCCAAATACTTCAGCTAAAGTAGTTGTTCGACCCACACCAAGATACGTAATCCCAATCTCTCCAGTGATATCTATAACCTTAGTCACCTCCATCCATTTATCAAACCAGAAATATATAGCTTCTCTGTTTCTTACCTCATAGCGGATACACTCGTACGCAAGCGGCCGAAGTTTGAGCAGCTTACGCCATAGCCATGATCTTGTCTTCTCATTTGCGTCCCAGTATGAGCTATCTTTGAGCAGGTACTTACGAGTCCAAGCCACCCAATAAGAACCAGTCAGAGAGAAGAGCTTCCAGATATGGTGTAAGGCAAATACAGTGGAGGTATCGCGGAACTGTCTGATCCCTAGGCCACCCTCCTCCTTAGGGCAGCATAGGTCTTTCCAAGCTATTTTGGCTTTGTGAGTTATAGTGGGGGAGCCAGACCATAGAAAAGCGTTGCACATACTTTCTATGGTATCTATGCACCCCTGCGGCAAGATGAATGTTGAGCTCCAGAAGTTAACAGTACTCGTGATCCCCGCTTTGATTAGTTGGATCCTCCCGGCATAAGACAGAGCGCGATGGGTCCAAGAGAGAAGCTTGTTTCGAATTTTATCTATGAGAGGCTCATAGTCTAGCTTGCTCCAGGTTTTTGTTGTGAGTGGCATTCCAAGGTACTTCACAGGAAGAGTCCCTGTTACAAATCCCCTGCTCAGAGCTGCTTGCTTGAGAAACTGTTGGTTTTTCTCCGCGGCAAAGATAGAAGACTTGCCCACATTTATCTGAAGCCCTGACACGGCTGTGAACCTACTCATGACCTCAAGCGCACCCTCTAGAGATCTCACACTACCATCAGTAAAAATCAATATATCGTCGGCGAAACTCAGATGGGTGAGTTGGATCGTTTGACACTGCAGATGATATCCAAATTTACCATTAGTGGCTGCTTGATTCAGCATACTGGACAGAGCATTGTTCACTAGTACATATAAGTAGGGAGATAGCGAGCACCCCTGACGGATCCCCCGAGCACTGGTGAAGAAACCAGCCAATTCTCCATTGACAGCCACCGAGAAAGATGTTGTGGAGATGCACAAATAGATCCATTGTATGAATTGATTCGGAACACCCATCGCCTGAAGTACTGCTATAATGAAACTCCACTTAACAGTATCGAAGGCTTTGGATATGTCTAGCTTGACTGTGGCTCTATCCGAGATATGGGGGAGGTGATATCCGTTTACCAGTTCTGTAGCCAACAATACATTCTCAAGTAGCAATCTCCCTTTGATGAATGCACTCTGGTTTGGTTCAATAGCTGCTGGAAGGATTACTTTGAGGCGGTTAGCTAAAATTTTTGAGATGACCTTGTAGAGAAGGTTGCAGCAGGAGATTGGCCGGTAGTCTTTCATGGTTTGAGCTAGTGTTTTCTTAGGTATCAGAGCCAGAATAGTGGAGTTGACTCCGGTAGGCAGAAAACCAAACAGGAAGAAAGATTGGATCACTGTGGTGAAGTCCTGACCTGTTACAGACCCAGAAGAAACGAAAAACTCCTTAGTATATCCATCTGGCCCCGGGGCCTTACCATTCGGAAGCCCTTTAAGAGCTTGGAGAATTTGGGTTGGTAACACTGGAGCTATCAGCAACGATATATCCTACGGCGAGCACCGGTATGTCAAAAGAGATCTCAGTTCATCAGCCGGAACCAGACTGCTCAGCGGGGAGTCGGTTTGAAACATACGTTGGAAGTAGTTTACTGCTTCTTTCTTAATATCAGACGGATCAGTAAGTGCTTTCTCCCTCCTCCATTAGTAAAACATTTATGTTGTTTCTGGCTGTATGATCTTGCACCACATGGTGATAGAAATGAGTGTTCTGGTCACCCAAAGCAAGCCATTGAATCCTCGACTTTTGCATCAGTAGCTTCTCCTCAACCAAAGCAATTTGATGCCATCGCTGTGAAGATTCTTCTTCATCAAGGAAGGTGGTAGGGTTTGGGAAAGCAAGAACTTGTTCCTGGCAGTAGCAGAGGTGCTCAAAAGCTTGTTTTGTACGCTTGTGGAGGTCACCAAAGTGGGATCTGTTGAGCTCCCTCAGCACAATTTTTAGCGACTTCAGTTTGTGATGGAACATGCTTAGAGCTGCTCTTGAGTGAGTAAGAGCCGGCGTTTCATCCCATTTACTTTGAATCAACGGGAGAAATTCCTCTTGCTCCGTCAAAAAGTTAAAAAACATGAAAGGCTTCCGGTTTCCCTTGCTTGCTGCTTGACGCGAACTACACAGCGTGTGTGATCAGAGATACCTCCCGTTTCAAATGATGCAAAAGAGGTTGGGTACACTCGGAGCCAATCACCATTGGTTAGTGCCCGGTCTAGCTTTTTCCCAATAGGATCTGCACCTCTCTTATTCCACCAAGTAAAAAGGGCTCCTATGTATGCTAAATCCGTTAAAGCACAATCCGTTACAAGCTCTTGGAACTGCAGCATGCCTGACTGTGCTCCTAAGTAATCCGTAGCACGAGAGTGCTCAGTAGAAGAAAGCGTGGTGTTGTAATCCCCAATTAGAATCCAAGGCATTGAAAGGTGTTGGTATGCCTGTTGTGTGGCTTTGATATCAGCCCATAAGCGTCTCCTTTCAGCTTCGAAATTCGACGCATAGACCGCTGAGCAAATGAACTGATCCCCTATCTCCAGCTGCACTGCACACGTTATGATTTGGTCACTCTTATGAAGCAGTGTAATGGTCACTCCAGGGCCCCAACAGAACCATATGCGACCAAGACGGTGGTTATCATAGTTTGTAATAACTTTCCAACCTGGTAAAGCAGATTTAATAATATCATGAGTGTTACATTCCTGAACTCTTGTTTCGAGTAGGCAACCGAAGAGAGGTTTTTCTTCCCGAATCCATGTCTTGAGTACCATGTGTTTGCGTGGCTTGTTGAACCCACGCATGTTCCATGCAAAGAAGGATGTCATATCTTCCTAACAAAATACTTTTTTTGTTGGACTTTCATACTCATCGCCTTCAATTCCTTAGCTTTACCAAAAGGATAAACTCTTTTTACTCTCTTGGCTTGGGATCCTCCTTTCTTATCTTTGACTGGAGCTGAAGACTTTATCTCTCCCTCCTCCAGATTATCACTTGGCTCATCATCATCCTCTTCTTCATCGGCCAAAGAGAGAATTTGGAACCGAGAAGGTGAAACAATCACCTTTTCACCCTCTTCAATTGCTTTCTCCACCACACTCAACAACTGATCATAGGATCCCTGAGGAGAGGATGGTCTGAACGTTTTTTTTGCAGCTAACCATTCAGAGGACTCCACTTCTTCTGAGTTCTGCACTTCCAGACCAGATCTCTCATCAGCCTGAGGCCTCCCGGCACCACTACAACTTTTAGTACCACTTTCCACATGTTCCTCAGCTACACCACCAGTGTTACAAGCGGGAAGCCCTTCCAATTCCTTCAATAACTCATTTACTACTTCTGTTGCTTTAGGAGTATCTCCATCTTCCACACTCTTATCATTCGTCTCCCCATTCTTGCTCAATATCACCACATCCTTTGATGTACACTCCTTTGTTTTATGCCCCCACTTCGAGCACACACTACATCTAGCCGGAAGCCAGGGGTAAGACACCGCGATCTTCTCTTGATGGCCATCCCGATGCACAAAATGGATGGCTTCAATCAAAGGCTTGTGCAGATCAACCTCAATGAGAACACGAGCCAAGTCCAATCTGGTGCACTTCTCAGTTTGTGGGTGGATTTTCACAAACTTTCCAACAGGTTTTGATATCGCCTTAATACCCACTGTCGAGAACAGGTTACTAGGAATCGAATGCAGATCCACCCAGAGAGACATTGCTGAAAGGTCAGGGAGCGAGGTAGCCGTCTCGGGAGACCACTTGTTAAGTACCAGCGGAACATCGGAGATGTGCCAGTAACGCATGTTGGTAACTCTCTCTCGCAATCCTTCATTCTCAATTCTGAAGAGAACCGTGTCCTTTGCAATGAATTGAACATCGATCTTCCCTTTAACTCCTGGTGCCGTCCAGATCCGGTTAACCGTTGTGTGGATAGACCCGACATGTGGAGCGTCTCCAATGAAGTAACCTACCACGAACGCTCTCCAAAGAGGAACAGAGTCCTCGAAAACTTCCACTGGCAGTTCCAAAGATGCGATGTCGTTGCCCACCGCGAATTTTGGGTCCGGCGTCGGGGATTTCCACGGGCTTCGCGGGGGTTTGGGGGAGTCGCCGCCTTTGTCGCCTTTTTCGTCTTCTCTCATTAGGTCTCCGATCGAACAGATATTATTTTTAGTTATCAAAAGGAAACAAATAATATTAAGATTTAAAACTTATAATTTCTTAAAAGATTGTTGAAAATTTTGAAAATTCTGTTTAGTCATAAAATTGTATGATTTTTAAATAATTACATGTTTGTGAGTATCTATATTATTAAAACTCAAGTACAAAATTGGAGTGTTTGGAAAGTAGAATAAGACTATTAAAAAAATTTGGAGTGTTTGGAAACATGGATTGTAGTCTTTTAATGAGCTTATGTTATTAAGAAAATTTGAAAGTCCATCATATTATAAGAAACTATCTATGAAAAATGGGTCAATTTAATTGCCTAAACTTTTATTTTCTAAACTAACCATAAAACAAAATTTAAACTTTATATACATATTTCAAATCAAAATAATAATTCAAAGTTGATTTATATCAAAAGTTGATTCAAAAATATACATATATTCAAAATA
>JABAYD010012086.1:0-13369 GCA_014822095.1 Diplotaxis tenuifolia
TATCATCCTCAAGGAGCAAATGAAGCTTAAACCTATATACATAAATAAAACAAAGTAGTAAGAGTGAATAGTTTAGGTATACAATAGTTAACATCAAATAGAATACATACTTAGGTTCGACATTAGTTACAAACTTGTTGCACTTCTCACACCAAAAAGCAGGAGTTGTTGCATCGCTGCTTCCTGAGACTTGAAAGGTTCTATGGTTGAGATTACAACCAAAATAAAACCAACCATAGTCGATGTCTATAGCTGCAACTGTGCACACAACTTTGCATTTCCCAATCTGCAAATACATACAAATTAGAAGGTTAAATGTTTATAATTTTCAGGCATAAGAAAACTGTACATTAAACGTTACTTAGGATACAAAAGCTAAAAAATAACCTGAGTAGATTCCAACAGTTCAGCAATGGTTTTCTCTTCAAACTCATCCCAGCTTTGCTTCTGATAAACAGTTATCTTATCCTTTTTATCAACCTGATTATTAGCTTCTTTAGATGCAACAATAGCCATGGATGACTCGTCATATTTAAACCTGTAGGCACGGGTCACACATATCTCATGGTGTGATAACATAGTTAGTAAACTTTTTAATAGGGAGGACGATGAAAATAACGTACGCATTTTTTATGTCGGACGCCTCTTTAATTTCTGGATTGATCAACAGTTGAGAAATATCATAGGCATTGGAGAGTTGGAGAACTCCTGTGAAATATTTATATCAGGTTTTCAAAAGATCTTGATTTATGTGCATTGTTTTATAATAAATAAAAATTTGGAATATAAAATCACCTTTGAAAGATCCAATTTTCGCAAACCTGATCAAACAGACAACAATTCCTTTGTGTGCTTCCTCAATATAGGTTTCGAGCATCTCAGCAAACTTACCCCAAAGACAACAGGCAATTCTTTGATCACTTGAAACTCGATTTCAGACTCCCACTCATTATCCTCTCAAACTCCATTAATGAGAGAAACATGTCATCATCATCGATCTCACAGTCTGCGATTTTTGTTTGGCCTATGAATGTAATCTTATACATGTGATTGGTTGGTCGCAAATGGTTTTCTGCAGCAGTCACAGCCATGTTTTCAATGGTCTTCCACTCGCCAATCACACATTTACTACCCAAACTAACCAACTGATTTTGTCTACATGTTGCAGAGATTTTATCACCCTGCAATATAAAAACATATTGGAGTTAAAGTCGCATACATAAAAATGTTGTTCATTACGGAAGTAAAAACGTTTTGATGACCTTTTTGTCAGCAAAGATGATTTCGAGTGATTCACCAAAGGATCTGTTGAATTTTTTCCAGGTGTGGAGGGTTTTGACTTGAATACAGTAATCGCTTTTGCGAGGTTTCAACTGGGAAAGGTAAGTTATCTTTTGAGAGCTTTTCATTTTTTCGTTGCTGATTAGATTGTGGCTGTTGTGTTGATTTGATGGTGGGAGGTTTAGGGTAGTATATATAGGGAAGAATAAAACGTGGAGTTGAAAGGTGATGTTTTAAATTGAGAAGGAGTATATTCGTGAGAATATATATTGTTGTGATCTTGAAAATATCCGAGTATGAATATATATTGTTGTTTTGATCTTGAAAATATTGGTGGTTTATCCGAAGTTGGTTACAAAATTCGAAGAGTGAGCTGATGATTTGGTTTGTGTTTTCTTATTTAGTTTTATGCTATCTATTTTTCGGGGATGGTGATTGTGGTCACATGATTATCGGAATTAGCAACATTTCGGTTCGTGGATATATTACCCGACTGGTTTTTTAATTATGTTGCTATATAGGTAGATTAAGTGGTCATTTTTTGTTTTCCATTGTTGCCCTTCTAGGATTAGTGAATTTTAGGCAAATTCTCAATGGCATAAAAAGTAATAACTCATGACATGAGGGCAAATCCGAAAAAAGGATCCTGATTTAATTATATTGATTTACAAAGAAACCATTTAATAAGTTTACTTCACCGACAATTATTATAGAATTTTTAATCTGAAGAGGTAAGTAAACATTTTAATAAGTTTCCGAGCTCAAGATTATTATTATAAATAATTATCATCACGTCCTCCAACACGTTTGTTGAAAACGAATCATAAAATATTTAAATGATTTCTTTTTGCACTTTTCGAGTGTCTGAAAACTCTCAAAACACAAATTTATTCTTAAACAAAACACACACAATAAAGTGAAGAAATGGGACTGAAACTTGCAATAATAATAGAAACAGTTTACAAGATGAGCCTAAAGACAAAGGTTGGACTGTGAAGATCAATGAAGTTGGAATGGTTGGGATTCACTTGTTGAAGATATATATTTTCTCTGGGTTCTTCGCTCACTCCACTCTGTGTTGCATACTCTAATGCCATCTCGTAATCCACCTGATAACACCGTTATACAAGAGGATTCAGCCAAAAACAAAACAAAAAAATGTGATGAAGATGATGATGCAGGGATAACTTAAAACAAGAGTGATTGATGCAAACCTGTTCCACATGCTCAGCTAGCTTTTCTTTCAATGTTTCTTTTGTGATTATATGTTTAGACACTTTCTCAAGCATAGCTGTTTCCTCCTCTTTGTAACGCTTTCTCTTATTTGTATGTTCTTCTGTCATTTGTTTTAAGACCTCATAGACCGCTCCCGTTGCATCCGGTATGTATCTGCAACATTCATTTTTTTTTGTTTGTTTATTCAGGTAGAAAAGCTGGGAGAACTGATTTGTTCTAATTTTTTACCTGCTCAAGCTGCGTTTTCTCTCTTGTTGTTCTCGTGCTTGAAGTCTCTTGACTATTTTGGATTTCAGTTGAATGCAGCATTGTTGAATTGCAGACTTTGATGGAAAGAAAAAAAATGACAAAAGTTAGCTTTACCAAGTTGCGCAACAAATAAAGTAGAGAGGTCTGAGGTTACCTTGACTGCAGTAGCTATCTCACTGATGTCATCTCCTATGTATTCTTTCCCTGTCCCTTTGAATGGAATTTTTGTACTCACTATGCTCACAAATACTCCTATTTTATCTTGCGTCTGGTTAATCTTATAGCTGTTCCAACTGCAAACGTTTTTCAATACCCTCATTAGTAAAAAAAAAAAGTTGGAGAAAGAATACTAAATCAAATGAGATCTAGCCAAGCAAGCTTAACAAGTCTTCTCACTTGATTCTCTTTAAGGCTGTCCTGGTCACAACATCACCTCCTTGTTCAAAAAGGAGAGGAATACGGTTTGCAAAACGGAATATGTTGATCCCCTGTCATTTCAGTTCCAACAAAGTCCCAATAAGAAAGTAAAAAATTAATACCGTGGGATCATTCTTATTTTCCAAGTCAAGAAGCTCGCTTCAATTTCTGTTTATGTCTCTTTTTAAGTGTGTTTTGCAAGCTTTGCTGCGATGAATATACATAAATAAACAAAAGGAGGATATGACTTGCCTGTTTCACATCTCTTCCACCCACACTAACACCAGCTTCAACAATGAAAGGATGACCCTCAAATACCTGAGCACTGAACATAGTTTCCAGGAAGAAGTCAACACGCAAAGAAACAAAGCTCAGATTAACCACAAAGAACGTAAAGGTCAAGATTGACAGATGAGATTACTATAAGAGAAACTAATCTAGCACTCCATATTTAAATTCGGATGCACTGACAGAAAATTGAGGGTTGAATTGACAACCTGCCTGAATGCGTTGCCACCATATCTGGATGCAGCTCCTTGATAATCCCTAGACGAAGATTGTATTCTCCTGCCGGGCTAAGACACTACAAGAATAACCCACAGTACGATGAGAACTAACTTTTTGCAATAATCCAGATCCTCTAGCAAATTAAACTTTTAAAAGAGCCTCAAGAGAGACATGTATAATAAAGCAGTTCTCAGTATACAATTAAGAGGAAGCAGCTGCTTACATCACCACTAGGGTCGTCGAATTTAGCTTGGCGGAATAACTGATGTATACGCACCATCTGCTGAGATGTTACAGACTTGACAGCCATGCCAGGGCTGAAATCAGGTCCCATTTCCCCTGACAGAAAAGAAAACAAGTATACTCATGATTGACTTTGACTCAAGGGATAGTATAAATAATTATATATATATGTATATACATTTAAACTTATATAACAAACGAGATCGTGTCATACTTACCAATTAATCGCGCTGCAAGGTTTTTGTTGATATTCACAAATTCATTCTGAAGGAACTGCAGAAGGGTCTTTTTGGAAGTGTCTGTAACAAGGCGCTTGATAAGCAGTAAGTCAACTGACGAAGGATGGTGCTTTGTCTCGATAGGAATTGGGGGCATCACATCCGTTCTTCGAGTAAATTTTACAGTGACATTTTTCCTATATCAAATAAAAAATTGAACAACTTAATAATGCTGCACGTGAACAGGTATATCTATGTGACAGGGTAGCAAGAAGACAGAGACAGATATCATACTCTGGTGTTTCTGAAATAAATTTAAATAGAAACTGCGCATAAGGAGTAATAACAGCCATTTGGCGCATGTAGTGCAAGATCTTTGACTGAAAAGAAAAGATAAAATGTGTTAGACATTTGTGCACGCACAAAAATATCTAAAGAAATAAGGTTACATCAAAATGACGATCCAAACCACGTACTCTGTATGTTGTCCAGTTTCCCTCAATTACCACCTGTATTTCAGCTCCATGCCATTTCTCTTTGTTCGGCTTCTTTTCGTGTAGATGAATATGAGGAATGTTCCTGAAAGTTTCAACCATTCAAAGACCATTCGTTGACAGTGAGCTAAATGATGAATTTCGTAAATGCATACATGGCCATAATCATGAGAAGACGTGGAAAAGTCAAAGGATTCATGGCTGTTGTCGTCACATGCATAGACATATACAGTTAAATAGATATCCGCTTCGAAGCTGTTCATGTATTTAAGAAGTACCTGTGAATATCAATATCCAATCTGCAGAAAGTAACATAGTTTTGGCTCTTCATAGATGAAGAAATCTCTATGGGGAGGCCTGTACTCATTTTGGACCAAATTAAGGCCTGCACGCCAGGAGAACATAGAAGAGTTAAACAGGTTCACTAGGAAAAAATAAGATATGAAGGGCAACATTTCATAATTGGTGCGTTTTAACACTCCTACACTCTCCATGTAGAGAATAAAATCCAGATATTAATCCTCAAAAGTTTAGATTGTTATGATTTTCAAAAAAAAAAACTAGACCAGCTGCATATCAAAGCCAAAGGTACGGATCTTCCTAAAGAGCCCGGTAAATTTTTACATATATTCCTTCTATAAGCAAAGGAACAGAGAAATCATCCTCTTTTGGTCATAGACTGCTGAAGTTTACATTAAGTAAGCCACTTCAGCATCTCGTAGAGTATTTACAAGGCCAATCTAAGATATTAAACATGCCATATACAAAATCAAAAGAAGCAAAAGAGTACCATCTTTGCTCCCAAACCAAACTTTCCACGTGTTTGCTTCAGTCCATACTTCGTCCCAGACAAAACTGTAAGAAGAAAAAATCTCAAATCTACCGTTAGAAGCAAAATATTTTTATAAGGTTGATACGCCAGCTAAATTAATGGAGGAATTGAGGGTGGTCATTAGCTATTTACCTCTCCCAAACATATTTGGGATGTCATGGTGTGGCATCCCCTTACCATTATCCTACATTATGATCAACTCGAGTTAAATTTCAAATAAATGCACAAGAGCATATTTAGGAGCTGCAGGTATACATGGCTGTCACTCTTACTAACCCTTTGGAACTGAAATTGCACACACCAGTTTCTGTAGAATTAAAATTCAAATACTGACCTTACATGTAACCTTGTAATAGGATGCTTCCCCACGGGCCTTTAAGACCTTAGAGACTCCAGGCTCTTTGTTTTTCTTTCCCAACGCCAAATTTTTAGCTTGTATCTCACTGGCACGAGCTTCCTTTACTAACCTTTTCTACAAAGCAGGAAACAAGTAGCACAAAATCAGAAGTGTTAACAACCCAGAAGACTGCAGAACACTGAAACAAAAACTGCTTTAACCAGATAGATTGAGATAATTAAGAGAGAGAGGGAAGGAGGCACCTCACGGGCCTTGTCAGTCTCGTAGTCATCATAGAGCTGGGTGTCAACACGTTCGCGATCAATAAGACCAATCATGGAATTGAACTTAGATTTTCCAATCTCCTCGCTTTCAAAAGAAAGAAAAAACAAGAAAGTCAGTGAATTGATCTCAAAGTAGATATCTATATAGGTAAAGAAAGAAGGGGGGGGGGGGGGGGGGCGGGCGTACATAGTAACTTCAACCTCAGGGAGCTCAGAGATGGACTCAGAAGAATCAAGAGCATTTTCAACAAGCTCTCTCACTGTAGTGTACAGCGACTTCCCTGGCTGAGATAAACAATTCACGACAGACACAGTTATCAAAACAAATTCAAACTTATCGAATTGAAGAAATCGGAACTCACATTATCGAATCCAGCAATGTTCTTGTTCTCCGCGAAAAACTCAGCTGGAGATTCTGCAGATTCACAAATTTCAAAAGAAATAACTTTGAATTCAGCTCAATTAACACTCGATTAAACTCGAAACTGAGGAGATAAAGTAGCATTACTCTGCTTGAGAGTGCTCTCTTTACTGCTCTCTTTAGAGGTCTTGGAGCTTCCCTTCTTCTTTGTTTCAGCTGGACCATCATCTCCCGCCATCGAAATAGATCGAACCAACAAGAAAAAAAGGAATGGAAAAGATAAAAACAAAAATCGAAGATCCGATCCCCAAATTCAAAGCAGGATATCTATCTAGGGTTATATGAAAGGAGGGAAGTCGATAAGAGAGAGAGGTTGGTTATAGGGGTATAGCTGTCATTTCCCCATTAAGTGATTTGCGATTGGATTCGACAAAGCAAAGCGGTTACGATCCATAAGACGTTTGCGGGTTGAGTAAGCAGCAAGAGCAACTGTGATTTGTTTTGTGTTGGATCATCAAATTACAAAAACTTCTCTCACACAGAGATCGACGAGAATAAAAAAAAAAATGGCGAATCCTTCATCACCACCTGGAATTGCTATTCTTGGAGCTGGGATCTTCGTTAAGACGCAGTACATTCCTCGGTTAGCTGAGATCTCCGATCTCGTCAATCTCAAAGCCATTTGGAGCCGTTCTGAGGTAACATTTTCCCCTTCTGAAGTACATCGATCAATGCGCTTGATTTGGGAGCTGATTTGAATTGTCGAGACGAGGATAATCTGTAGCTTATGTACACCATTAGGCTTGCTTCCTTATCATAACGTCGCCGCTGATTGAATAGCTTTCGTAATCAACATATGGTTTGTGTTGAAGGAATCTGCGAAAGGAGCTGTGGAGGTAGCACGAAAGCATTTTCCTGGAGTGGAGTGCAAATGGGGAGATGAAGGCTTGAATGAGATCATTCAAGACAGTTCCATACTTGGTGTTGCTGTTGTCATTGCTGGCCAGACCCAGGTAATCTCTTTAATCCTAGTTTGTAACATTGCCTACGAATTTGCGTATGGTTTTTCTTACTGAGTGAACCCAAAATCTTATGATTTTTAGGTTGAAATGTCACTGAAGATGCTCAAGGCAGGAAAGCACGTCCTTCAAGGTGACTTGTCCACTTTCTTTAATCCTATAAGCCTGCCTTTGATTGCCTTAAACATGGATGATCCGCCTTTTGCTACTATTGTTAGAATGTGAATGAATTTTTTGCAACTTTTTTGCTATCGTGACGTTTTGGCTTTGTCTTCTTTCCGCACGTTGCTAAACATGGGAATAAGTTGGTTCTATGACGTTAACAATCTTATTGCTACTTGAAATGTGTCCCAAACATTAAACATTTTTCTTCTTTTTTATATGTATGTTGCTGTCCTGGATCGGTTTGCAGAGAAGCCAGCTGCTGCTTGTAAGTTGTTGATCACTTCTCTTGTTTAAATCAGCTTGTCACCTTATTCAAGTTCCATCTATCCTTATTATATGAGAGATGTTTAGGATGACTCTGTCCCAGAGTCATTTTCTCTTGATGGGCATTACCCATTTGACGCATAACTTTAAAAAAAAAAATCCCTGGTTATTCCACTCTGAAGTGTAGACGATATGTTTCTCACTTTTTCTTTAACACGTTTTCTGTTGCAGCAATCGGTGAGATTGAAACTGCAATGACAAGCTATATAAATATGTATGCTGATTCTCCACCCCGTCCAGTCTGGGCTGTGGCTGAAAATTATCGCTTTGAACCAGCTTTTGTTGAGGTAAAATGTTGCTCAAGTGTCTTCCTGGCACTTCCTGTTGAGAAGTATCATTGTCCCTGAAATATCTCATGATTGATTATGGCAGTTGAAGAAACTGGTGGAAGAAATTGGGGATATGATGAACGTCCAACTTATTATTGAGGGATCAATGAACAGTTCGAATCCTTACTTCTCAAGCTCCTGGAGACGAAATTTAGACGTACGTAATAAAATCTGTTTTTCCACTTTCTTTTTTCTATCAGACTCTGTTGCATCTCCCTAACACGCTGCTTACTTAAATTGTAACTTTAGAATCATTTTGCTTTACACTGACAATTATATCAATCACTCATATATTTTGTTAATATTTACCGTCAGTTATGCATATACAGGGTGGTTTCATCTTGGATATGGGTGTGCATTACATTGCAGGGTTAAGAATGGTACCATACAACTTCATTAACTAAT
Organism: Diplotaxis tenuifolia; assembly: GCA_014822095.1. NCBI lineage: Eukaryota > Viridiplantae > Streptophyta > Magnoliopsida > Brassicales > Brassicaceae > Diplotaxis > Diplotaxis tenuifolia. Next base: position 8,702 of record JABAYD010012086.1, read on the forward strand.
TAGTATACTTTTTCGAATATCTCTCTTTGGACCCCAAATTTTGACGCTTTCGTTTGTCATGAACAGCTTGTTGGGTGTGAGGTGACATCAGTCTCAGCCACCACCTCGCATGTTGATAAGACTTTACCTGGACCAGACAATATAACATCAAACTTGTAAGTTAATATACATCAATCCCTGTTTCTTAGCACACTAATTTCACATGAAATACTCTAACCCATGACGTTTCTTTGCTCTGCAGTCAGCTAGAGAACGGATGCTCTGGTGTCTTTGTTATGGTTGTCTCTTCAAGGACTCCAAAGGCATGTAGTAAGACTTAGATGTTCTTTAGCTTAAGAAGCATAGTTTTTTTCTCACAGAAAATTCTATGTTCTAGATACTATGGAGAGTCGTAGGATTGAAGGGTACTGTTCAACTTGAGCGCGGAGTCCAAGATGGCCGACACGGTTACATGGTTTGTATACTCTTTTATTGTGCTCGAAACTAAACTAAAATGACTGATGTTCTGAGCTTTTCAGGCCACAGTTTACGGGGAAGGAGGGACATCGAGGACCATCTTTTACCCGTTCAGTGGAGTGACTGAAGAGCTAAAAGCGTTCTTCAATGACATTTCAGGAACTTCAAAGGTAATCTTAGGCCTTGGAAATGGAATGCAGGAAGCGGTCTGTTATCTAAACTGTTCTAATGTGTCTTGATGCATTTGCTGCAGGAGCAAGAGCCTCGTCTATCATACGTGGAAGGTGCTAGGGACGTTGCTGTTCTTGAAGCAATGCTTGAATCTGGTGCAAGAAACGGAGCTGTTGTTCCTGTTCCGAAGTTCTAGCTTTGAAGCTTTTAATAAGTTATTATCTTAGACATCTAAGAGACCACCTAGGCATTGTTGGAATAAAATTTCGTGGGGAATCAAACCAAATTTATTTGTAACCAAAAGCATTGTTCTAAGCTTATTAAATAATTACAAGAAGAATTTCAAACAGATTAAAAGCCTATAACTCATTGTCTAAGTCAAGGCATAAAAAGCACATGAATAAATTTGAAACAAACAAAACAAAGGACAATGTGGGATGAATTCAGCTCAAAGCATGTGCTCAAATCCGCCACCTTGATGTGTAGGGACCCGACCAACTCCAACATTGTGAACCAACTGTTGCAGCCACCTCCTTGCAATTTGATCCTCCTAAAAAAGAAATACAACTCATGTTTCATCTAATCCATCTTACAAAAACAAGTTCAAAACCCAAGCCAGTATATGAAAATGACTTACACGAAGACAGTTGCTGAAGGTTCCATCCCGAAGCGAGTCGGGGAGACAGCTTCCGAGTGCAGCACAAGCCCTGAATTACAAAGCTCAAACATTAGAAAAAAAAAATGTGCATAATCTCTGAGGAAGTTTGTTATGAGCTAAACAAACCTTGGATTGTCTGATAGACGGAGGTAACAACGGATGATATGCTTCAAAAGACGTGGAGAAGGCTGCTCCACAAGTGACTGAACCATATTTCCCAACACTCGGCCAACAGCAAAAAATCGCTCTGCCGTTGTGCAGATGTAATCCATCCCCACATCATCCAGCAAGATTTTTTGAACTATGAATGTCGCAACCTAGCATTATCACAGGATGTTAATTCGTAAACAATGCATCAATCCAAATTTTTAGCCACCATTTAACGGGTTCTATGAAACTTTGCAGCCCCAGTCTTGTATATATTAGTGCTGTTCTTTTGATAAACGCTCGAAACAGCGTCAGCGTCAACAAATTCTCACATCAATGCATTGTGTAAAATGACGCGGACAATGATGAGGAGATAAAAAGGGTAGCCGTAACGGTTATAAGGGAGTCGCCGGTGTGAGTAGTAACTGCCGCTAGAATTTTAAGCGGTCAATTATCATTGGACATCTGAAGCTGCGTCTAATAATTAACACGGGGCTTAGTGATTCTCTGCAATCTTGCTTTTAAAGCAACAGAATAGCAGCGCTAAATTGGAGACGCTGACGCTGCGTCCAGCGTTTATCAAAAGAAAATGACTATTATGAGGGTGACAGATTCGTGGACTGAAGTTTTGGCTAGAGCACTTATACAACTTAGGGAACAGAAACAAAAATAGAGACTCGTTTAGGTAGAGAGTTTACCGTTAGGATTTGAATTCTGAATATTATCAATTTGAAACGCCAAAAGTTGAGGAACTTGTTTCGGTAAAGAGTTTACATCTTAGATGAGTTTTTGTGATTTTCAAAAAGTAGAAGGGAAAATATCGAATAGATACTATGCAAAAAAATTGTAATGGTAATGTAAAAGGCTTACAGTTTTCGACAGCTCGCTTCCCATCTCCATGGTACGGAGGCACAGAGGAATAATTTCGGTTGAAAGAAGGAAGCTAATGACCTCTGTATCATCAACCTGGTTAACCGAGTGAAAAGAAGGATGTCAATGCTCTTTCTTATTTCATACACCAAATAGCTAAAAGGAAGACAAATCCTCTACCATTTACACAACTGTTAGTCCTTCACATTCAGAAAAAAATTTGGTTGGAATCTCATAATAGAAAGGGGAAACACGGTACAGCAAAAGGAACGGGATGGCTTACCTTAACAAGTGCACCAATGACACCTAAGCTAGTAAGGCGCAAGTACTCGAAAGGTCTTGACTTACTGGTTGTGTTAAGGAAGGGATAAAGGTACAATGGGATGTGAGCTGTTTATAAGAACAACGAAAGCATAACAACCAATTCAGTTAAAATAAACTGAGATCATAGAGGAAATGAACATCTAATCGTACACCATTCTATTTGTATAGCCATAACAAAAAAAAAAACATTACCCTTCAAAAATAACATTCTTGTGTCGGAATGAGATGCTACGCACTGCAGAGTAAAGACAACAAGAAATAAGTGTGTCAGGAATCTGTTAAGCAAACATATGAACATCAGACCAAACATGCTAAAAAGGAAAATATCCATGTGGGAAAAGAGAATTACTTGACCTGAAGAAGGGCGAGTGAGTTGCAAACACGGTTAGATTGAGCAGGAGTCAGATTTGGAGGTGCAAGAACAGAGTAGATGGACACTATCTCCTGCAAGCAAACAGAAGAAACTAGTCAGATCATACTCACACCAACATCAAATCAAATAGCATTTGCTTAGGTATCTTTCACTTGGATATAAAAAGAAACAATTGTGCATTCTGAAACGGTTCAATTTCTAAAAAAAGAAACAGCATAAAGTTTGTAGATTGAAGTAATACCTGTAACAAGGCAGCAATGGTACCAAAAGAGTTCCACAAGAGAGGCGCCAAACCCTGAAACAGTTCTCTTTTCTACAAACACAACAACAGCAACTAATTCAGACAATGAGATTGTCAAAAGCACATCATATTGAAACCCTAGTTCTTGTTTCTTGAATCAGACAAAAACAAAAACAACAACCCATTATCGATTAGGAGGAGAACCTTGGAAAGCTCGAGAAGAGCATTTTCTCTGAGTTCAGGATTGCTGAGATCGAGAACCAATTGCTCCGCCGATGCCAAGTTTCTATCTTTGTTCGCCGGAGCTCCGGCTGATGTGTTAGGACCACCGAAAGGTGTTCCCATAGAGAGAGATGGGGGTAGATTAGCCATTCTTCCAACCAGATTCGATTACTTGTCTCTTCGCTGTCTCGTGTAGGTTTAACACCTTTCCTCCTTTCTCTCGAGTTTGAGTTCGGTTTCTTCTCTCTTCTGTTCTGTGTCTATTTTTGGAAATGACAGTTACGCCCTTGTTTTTTCTTCGTCTTTCCTTTTTCAGGTTTTCTTTCCAAACACGCAATTCCGTAACTTTTTCCTTCTTTTGGAGTAATATGATTTTACAGAAATTAGATATCGAACCAAAATTACATGTTATCTCTCTCTCCTCTTTTCTCTTCTTATTTATCTCTGTCTGAACTCTCTTTAAAATCTAATTTGGTGGTTTTCCTAATTTCACAAAAAAACAACCTCGATTTTATTAAGAAGCATGCGTACACGATTGTAAATTGATAGAATAATGTTTTTCTTTTCCTTGTAATCATCGGCAAATTTGTACAAAAATTTGCAAAAGTTCAATATCACCTATTAGTATATTAAACAAGAAAGATATGATACTATGGATCACTTTGTCTGTTACTTTATCATGGGTTTGATGTTGATAAATCGTTAAGGTTAGGTAGTTATCAACTGTTGATAAAATTGTTAATGTTTTGTCTTTTGATTCTGATGCCAAAATCCTTGATAACAAACCTAATAATGACTATTACTCTGATTAGTTTGAAACGACTGTACGATTAGAAGTTAGCCAACGTGTGTATACTTGTCCAATAGTTTAATTCCTCTAATTGCATCTTCATACAAAAAAATTATGATCTACTACTATTACAAACTCTAATTCTAGCCATTTTACACTGTCCACATCAGCAGATTTATTTACCCAATAAGATTGTTTCAAACCTCCACCTCATCTTTGGTTTGGACATTTGATTTTGGTTCTGAAAGAAATTGCAATTGTCGGTTTGGACTTCTCAAATACTGGTTTGGTTTGTGTAGGTAAACAAAATTAGAGTCTCCAGAAATCATGGAGCTCTCCGGCAACGGTGTATATAACTTACAGAAACAATGATAAAATAAATTGTAAAAAGTGTTATAAAAATAGTGAAACAAATG
>JABAYD010012087.1:0-10148 GCA_014822095.1 Diplotaxis tenuifolia
TGTAAAGTATATTACATACAAAAATAAAATATAAAATCTAATAGTAAAACAGTAAAAATAATAAAAATCACCTTTCAAAAATAAAAATAGATTTAATTTAAAATTTCAAAAATATCATTGTTCCCATTAGTTTTAATTAAAAATTATATTATAGGAATGCGTCATCTATAATGTTGTAGTCATCAGGGAGGGTTACATGTGTTGTACTCTTTTTTCTGTCATGGTTTCCCTTTTTTACCACATTGGGTTTTGGGTTTACCAGGATAGGTTTTAATGAGGCAACATCCAAACAATGTAACAAGCCCTGAACCAGACATGTTAATCTGTTAAGATAAATATTAGATTAATATGTAAAAAAAATGTTGTCATTATCTTTAAGGAATATACTTATGAATATTCTAGCATATTCCTTAATTCCTTATGAACCTTTTATATATATATATGAGTGGCACATAAAAAAAAAGCATCTTTACTCAACAATAACCATAATTTTATGTTAGACTAATAATTATAAAACATTTTTATTGCTACATCGATCACATGGATGACAGAAAGACATCGTCACCCAGATGACGAAAGCGAGAGATATTGGACTCATTTCACGAAGATCGTCCGATTCGTCCCAACTCAACTAGAACTTATTTGATTTATAATAGGGAAGCTAGATGTGTTACTAATATAGATTATTATTTTTGGGATATCAAGATTTCCAAATTTAAATCTTAGGATGTCCAAATTTATATATATTAACAGAAAATAGAATAAAACAGATTATTAATATAAATAATTATTTTTAAAAATGTCAAGATTTCCAAATTTAAATGTTTGAACTGTATATTAACATAAAATAGAATAAAGCAGGTTATTAATATAAATTATTAATTTTTAAAATATCAAGATTTCCAAATTTTAATGTTAGGAATTTCAAATTTCTGTATATTAAAATAAAATAGAATAAGAAACTTTCTAAAATATGAAATATTGGGTGTGTATAATTAATTGTCTAAAGTTCTAAAATTTTTCAAAATATACGTTGAGAAATAGAGAGAAATTGGAAAGATAGAAGATGTATTTATACAATAGTTGCTTTGAATTGTTATTTGATTTTCGACGATTTTAGAAAAAGTTTAATAAAAATGAAGTTCGTGCTAGAATGATTCACTTTTGGGAAGCACGTAACATCAACAACGCTGGTTTGCTAATATGTTTCGAGTTATTACTTATTGATCAAAACATATGAACAAATTTATTTAGGAATTATACTACATAAAAGTTGAGACTATAAAACAATTAAAGAATTCACATAGGATTTAAGTTCTCATATCGTATCATGATACATAAGTTTTTTTATTTATTATTTTTAAAATGTTAATGTTATCTAAAAAAAACTATATGTGTATAAGGAAAACTTAAAAATTAAAACATTTTATATAAGTTAATTTTAACATGTATACAAATTTTTGAAATTAACATTAAAATAACAAATTATCTTAATTTTATTATTTCAGAAAAAGTCAATATGACTATAAGTTACCGAAGATGTCTACATAAGATTTCAGTTTTTCAATCATATCATGTTATTTTTAAAATGCTAATGTTACTAAATAAATAAAAAAATATATGTATAAGAGAAACTTAAAAAATTAAAACATTATATATAAATTGATTTTAACATATATAGATTTTCGAAACTAATAATAAAATAATAAATTATCTTATTTTACTATTTCTGAAAAATACAATATTAAAAATTTACTAATTGTAAAATAAAATATAAATCAATATCAAATATAGAAAACTTACAAAAATAAAACATCATATATAAGTTAACTTAATGTATAAAATGATTGCAAAAAATAACATAAAATAATTATCTTAATTTTGCTATTTCTTAAAAAGTGAATAGTAATATATATATATACATATACATATATTCTATACTATATAAAATTAAGGTTATAAGCCACTGAGAACGTTCACATAGAATTTTAAATAATCAATCATATCATTTGTTATTTTAGAAATGTTAATGTTGCCAAAACAATAATTTCAAAATTAAATATAAATATGAATCAGGTAAACTTACAAAAGTGAAAATATTATATATAAGTTAGCTTTACTATATTACAGATTTTTGAAGTTAACATTAAAATAACTAATTATCTTAATTATAACAATTAATTATTTTAATTTTGATATTTCTGAGAAAATTCGATATTAACAAAAAACATCTATTTAAAATAAAATGTAAATTAGTATCAAATTTGATAAATTTACAAAAGTAAAAACATCATATATATATAAGTGAATCAGTTAACTTAGTATATAGAAGAGTTTTAACATAAAGTAAATATCAAAAGAATTTATCAAATGACTATTTTAATTTTGTTATTTTTTTTAAAAAAGTGAATGTTAACAAAAATCTATACTATTAAAATATGTTAAAAATACAGTTATTCATTACATATACAAAAACAAATATCTAAATATTTTTTCTTTAAATATTTAATTTTATACAGCTTAAAAAGAAAATAATAAATTATTTTTTTGAGTCCAAAGAAAAATTATATATTATGCAGAAGTTTAATCATTTAATTTTTTTAAAGTTATATAAAAAGGTATGATAAAAATATTATAATGTATTAACAGTTTACATGCATTAAGAAATCTATTTAATATTTTAAAATATAAATTAATATTTCCAAAAATTATGGATATGTTTACAACATAATTATTATATTTACAAATACAAATAACTAAATAGCTAATAAGATAACATAATTATAAAAAAGCATAAATACTAACTTAAATATCATGTTTTAAATGAAAAAAATAAATTACTCAATTAATATTTTTGTTTCAAATTATTTTAAAATTATACTAAATTAGTAATACAGTACGCGCGAGTATAAAATGTAGTCTAACACTATTAAAAGACTTTAATAAAGCATTTTTAGCCATGCCACATCCGCAAAAATAATAGGCCAATAAGGATCTTTCTTTTAGCCACGTCATAGACCAATTTTCGTTTTGGACTTCTAAATTTTTTTTGATCCATTAACTTGATCCATATCAGCCTAGGTTCACCAAACCTATTCCGTATCAAAGACAAATGGCGACTCTTCTCCTTCGTCCTCACTGATGAAGTTCTGTGCAAATCTCCGTTACGATGACCCCTCTTTAACCATCAATCGTTCTTTGAACCCATCTTTATGAATTCGTTTCACCTGGCCTATAACTCTTCAGATTCAATCAAGGTCACAATATATAACTTCCTGGCCGCTTTCTCTGCTCGATTATTCCACCCACATCCAAACAAATTTCACTGCATCTATCTCTTCAAAACCCTACTCGCAACCTTTTGATCGATGAACAGGGTCGTCACATCTTTATATATTTCCATATTTTAGTCTATCACTCATGTACACGCCCTAATCTCATACACAGACAGGGGCACTGTCATACCCGAGTTTAAAGCTTCCCATCAACTGAAGCCACAAGATGAAAGAAAGCGCTATTGATGATTGTTAGGAGTGTGAAGAATTAGAGTATCAGGTGGTGACATAGGATGCGACTCTGGCGATGAGTTCATCGCCTTCCAGCGAGCAGCAGAGTAAAAGGTTTCTCTGGTAACGGAGTTCCGGTGGTGATAAGATCACGACATGATTTGGAGCTTTATTGGTTCGTATATGCGTCAAACTAACGGGCTCGCCGTGGAATCGATAAGTTGTATTTTAATGATTATTTGTGAAGAAAAGTCTCCAATTTAGTATTGTGGTTGCTGCTCATGTGTTATGTCTCTGTTTGTGATTGAATTTTAGGGGAAGTTCGTACTAAAAGCTTTGCAAGTTTAGGTGCTAAGCTTATTCTCTCTGATTGGAATGAAGCTGAACTATTTCAGGTCAAGAGTGAGCTCAAAGGTACTGTATTTACTGGTAAGTGATATATCATAATCACTTGACCCTCCTCTACATGTGTATGTGTATACATTTTATATCTCAGGGACAATGATTAATGGTAAAGAATGTGAAGCATTTCCTCTCAATCCTGAAGAAACGCAACATGTAAGCCATGAGGGAGCACTGCTGTCAGTCTTACATCTTCAATAGATTTAGATATGGTGAATACATCATCTCAGGCTAATGAGCAAGTCACTTTCTCTTTTAACCGAGAAGGTTTCATCTGGCGATCCTGAAAATTGTCAAATTGTGTGTTCCACCTTGGAAGCAAGTAGTTCAGTGATTCATATTGCACAGCAACCTATGAAACATACTGAAGATACTCAGCAAAGTACACAATTTGTCAATGGTTGTTTTGCCTCTGAAGGGTCAAAGGATGCGGTAGATGTTGGTGCCGCTGGACAAGTTTTACCTCATTAGTGCGAGAAAGCAATTTTAGAAGAGAATCTAACAGAAGTTGTAAACGTCCTGGGTAATTTTTTTATATTGTTGTTCCATAAAGAACTTACTATATTTGCTTTCCAACTCCTTGGCTAATCTTGGTGGTGAAGCTGTAGCAGAATGCCGAGAAGAGGATAAGACTGCTACATCGGTGGGATTATGACATCTGCAACTCCTGTTTCATACCCCGCAGGTGAGTTTTTATGATCATGTAGCATCAAAAAACTTTTCTTTTTGGCAATTGGTTCTGATTTTTTAGAATTGTTTATTAAAAAGATTTCTTAAGCGTGTTAAAGAAACTTATGACTAAGTTCCACCGGTCTTGAATCCTGGAACGACCAATGATTTTCTTTATCTAGATTTGTGCATTTAATTTTAAGTTCTTGCGGATGTTACAGGTGTTGTAATCGAAGTAGGAGAGTCTTGTGCTTCTACAAGTTCTGAGCCTTTTGTAAAGTTCCACATTACTGGAACTGACACGCTGTTACAAATTTAGGGACTCCTGTTATTTCTTCCCCAGCACTTAAGACGACCGAACTTCAACCTAATAAGACATAGACAAAGAGTTTCAATCTCCTTTCTTAAATAGAAACGCGACCCTCTGCAGTGGGCTGAACTTGACTTCCAATAATTTCCAAAGCTACCCTTTTCTCTCCGGTACGTCCGATTTATATCTGAACATAGTTTCATCAGTGACAAAGCGAATGCTCTTACATTGTTTACTGTGGTCGACTAAAGCTGTATTCTTTTAGGTAAATACGCACAATAAGCTGTCACAGCAGCCATGAGCGTTATAAGACTATTGTTTCAAATTCATACCTCAAGAGTGTGGGAATTAATTGGTGGTATGTGAGAAAAAATATGGATTAAGAGCTGTCTATGGAGGGTAAGTACTGGAAAAAAAAAATTCACCAATACAAAATTTTTTCCATGTATCCCTTACTAAATGATATCTCTCTCTTTTTGGCTTTCAGTTTTGTTACTGCATTGAAGGATCTGAAACTCTGTGTGATTGATGTAGTTCCCTCAAACTTACGACCTTCATGCTGATTCATCTATTCTCGGCACTGAAGAATAGATATGTGTATATATACAATACATATATGCATCTCAATTGCCTTTTTGATTTTGATGAATGCAAAATCTGATGTGTAAACAAACCCCTTTAGATGCAGCTTGGTCTCAGTAATGGCTGATGTGGAACGAATGCTAGACCACAAGGAACATTTTTAGTACAAGAAGACATAGAAAAAATAGGAAAAATTGATAATATGATGGAATCACTAATGGAATGTAAGATGACACATTCCCGAGATGGAAAAGGAGTGATCTCTGTTCAGGAGTCATGGTGGCGTCTTCAGGGGTTGAAACCATTACATCGGAGATAGCAAGTGAAAGAGAATTGGTTTAATATAGTTTAATGAGTAATGTTTCTTTTGTCACGTTGATTGTTTACATTGTATTAGGCCAATATACGTATCTTTTTTTGCATTGGCAAAAATTGTATACAAAGACATTGTCCCCAATAGGGTAAGCTTTGATAAACTTTTGATTTGGTCCTAAACACCCGTGGAATTTTTATACTACTGCAGAAAACTTATATATACTGTATATCTGTACTATAGGTACATGATGAGTCAAGGTTACATCACAAAAGAACTGCCGATAGAAAAAAATACAACTAGAGCAAAAGGAATTATTAAACTAAAAAAATTGTAACAAATTTAAAATAAAATATTAAATTCAATAGCAAAATATAGGAAAATGTTACTCTAAAAATAACTTATACAATAAATCAACGTAAATTCTTATTCCCAAAATTAATCAGTAACACTTATATCAAAATTATAATTGTTTATTCAGATTAGATGGTTTGTGTGGTATCCAAAGATAATAGGATATAGAAAATTAAAAAAAAATATCTTATATCTAAATAGTAACAATTGATATAAGGTTTTCATGCTACCTACCTTAAAATATATTTTTTTGCTAAAATAAAATAAGAAAACTTACGTACAAAAGAAAGTATATATTTGACAAAAAAAGAAAGTATATATCAAACAAAAAAATCTATTGTATATAACTTACAGAAAAAATGATAAAATAAATAGTAAAAAGTTTTATTAAAATAGTGAACAAATGACAGTATAATTGAAAATAAATTGTTTTTTTTTAAATTTCATCGAAGTGGTTTTAAGGATAAATAAGTATATGTTTAAGTGTATTGTGAACACAAAATATAGGGTAAGTTTATTTAATTAAATGTGAAATTTTTACAAAATACTAAAACAAAAATCTCGAGCATAATTTAATACAAAAATGAAAATAAAATATTTATACTTGCATGGTCCAACAAAAGACAATGTAAAATAACCTGATAAAAAATAAGTAACAAAAATAAAATTAGATAACTTATACTAAAACAAACAGATTAAAATATCTATATCAACAAAATAAAAATAGACACAGTTTCATTAATAATCTCAACAATCTTATAAGAAAATTTACGTTTATTACTATTTTAACCAGTTATTTAAATACATAAGTTGGTGATAAAATATAGACTATTATGCAAGTTAAATCAAAAAGCTCAATACATGAAACTTTATATATTAGATTATCATTTCCTTTTAAACAAAAAAAGATCCATTTTCTCAAGTTCAAATGACTATCTTTTCTTAAATGTATAATTATGGTGGTTATACAAATTTCTATGTCTTTTTATAAAATTATATTTGATCTATTCCATGCATATAATTTGGTTCATATTGCATAGTTTTTGGAAACTTGATAAACAAAAAAAAATTAATATGGCAATTATGTTTTCTAAATGGTTAAACAATAAATAACAACTTTAGTTAAATATGTATATGGTTTTTTGACATAAGTTCATAATAAAATTATGTCTACTAAAATGATTTTGTTGTTTGTTATTAAAAGCGGTGCTATGTGACAAGAAGTGTTTTAAAAACTGGAACCGGTTGGTTGGATCATGTCTCTCTCTCTTCTAAACAATTTTGAGTTGTGCTAAAAAGCAACAAATTCGGTTTAAGAACTGTACTCGCTAAAATCGGTAGTCCAGTCTGATATTAAACTCTGATTTTTTCAATTTCAAGTTAAAAATACATTTTTTAAAAAAAATCATAAATTTGTATTCTTTTTAATATCTATTTAAATAAATTATTTTTCCTTATATTTTATATTATTTTCGAAGTTTTCATTTTATGTCCATATGAGTTTAGCTTCAAGCAATGATAAAAACTCTAAAATATATATACAATCTTAAATTTATATAATATCATTTTAAATTTAAATAAAATTCAATTTATTTTATATACTTGATTTTCAGATTTTGATAGTGATTATTTTCTACAAACATTTTGAAGATATAAAATATAAAAAAATAAAATATTACAATAATTATTATGTAAGTTATTTATACCAAAAATAAAATGAGAGATCTGTTAAAAAACTAAAAAAATTGACATTTTTGTAAAAAAAGACTGTTTCATTAGTATTGTTACCTAACTATAATTATTTTGTCAATCGTTATTTTTTTTATTTAATTTAAAATTCTATTTTTCTGTTTTAATTATATAGTATATTTTATATATATATATAATATGAATAAAATTTTTGTTCAAGAAACTAGCCGCGGCCACAGTATCTAGTTTTAATAAAAAGGAGAAAGACACTGGTCACCGGTAAACGCCGGTCATGGGAGGCATACGGTTGGGAATGTTATATCGGGCGGTGCCGTCCTCTTCCGGGCATTTATTTTTGTCCATGAAGCGTATAAAGTATATGTAGACACAGATGCATGCAAAATGACCATGATCTACATGGATCTAGCTAGGGCTTTAATATATATGCATTCAGTTATATACATAGCAATAGATTTTACCTGGGATATGGACTGTTTTTGACAGCTTTCTGGCCGTACTTTCTCCACCTATAACCATCGTCAAGATTATCAATATCACTCTTCGTCAAAAACGCAAACCTAGCCTCTCTTGCCTTCTTTTGTTGTTTTTTCTTAGCCTTCAACCTTCAAAAACAAGATAGTTCACACAAAAATAATTAAAATCCAAACCCAAACATAAATCAATCGGTCAATAAAATGGAAGATTATTCAATTACTTACTGTGGCTTAGTACCCTTTTGCTCTTGTTGATCTACATCTTCTTGGTCTTTAACAATAACCTCTTTGTTTGCATTATCGTTAGCAGCTTCGTTGGATGAAGAGGAGAATAAGGTTGAGTTTGGAGATGTCGGTGTTGTGCTCACAACTTCTGAGGACTCCTCCTTTTTGTTGTTGAAGGTTGGGACAAGGGTAGATCCGTAAATAAGAGGTTGGTGTTGTTGTTGTTATTATTTTGGAGAGGAAAGGCATCGAATGAAAAAGAAGATGAGTTAGACGAGGAAGCAAATTGATGTTGGTCTTGTCGAAGCAAGTCAAGAAAAGAGTTGGGGTTATTAGAGGAGTGATCTTCGAAATATGAATAAGGAAAAGGTGAAGATACTGGAGTATCAAAGATGCTTGAGAGATTCATCATGTGTGTTGATGTTGTTGTCTCTGTGTTATTGATACTGTTGAGCTCCTCCTTTTGTTGTTCTTGATGATGATCCTCTTTGATCTTCTTCTCCATGTAATAGAAAAAGATGGAATATATGAGAGATATACTTTTATAGAAATATCATAATCATTGTCAATTTTCTGAAATTTTACGAGGAAGAGAAAGGAGAACTTTTCTTTAGCTTTCTTGGTGATTTATGAAATGTTTTTTTTTTTGTATTTTGTAATGGTTTGTTGTGATTTGAGATGAGAAGAGAAAAGAGAGAGGTGTGAATACAACTTTTGTAGAGTTTTGGGTTCTTCTGGAAAACAGCTTGGATTTAGGAGGTTTCCCATTTGATTTTTTAATATTATTATAAATGTCCTTTCATTTACGCGGGCAAGAATATTAAATAAAGGGAATTTTAATAAAAAGGAGAAAGACACTGGTCACCGGTAAACGCCGGTCATGGGAGGCTTACGGTTGTGAATGTTATACCGGGCGGTGCCGTCCTCAGCCGGGCATTAAATTGTTGTCCCTTTTTTTTGTAACCACAAATTGTTGTCCCTTTATTCTGTTTCTTATGCTTTATTCCAACGTTGTGTCGTGTCTCCTAACGGCATGGTTACACGATCTGGTCTATAGTTTTACTAACTAGACTTTTTCTTGTCCAAACTCTATTCCGATTTTGCATTTCATTTCTTCAATATGAATGTGATTGCGATAGAGTAAAATGGTAGAAATATTTGAGGTGAAAAAGCGAAGAAACAAATTTTTTAAAACTGGAATAAAACTTTTTCACTTGTTTAAAATAGAGAGAAAACTACTATATTTTTATTAATTTTATTCCACTTCTAAAGTAAATGAGCTGGGTACTTTTTTTACTCGATTGGTAAAAAAAATGAACTCATAGTAAAAACTAAAATAAAATTTACTCTAAAAAGTACATCCAGTCACACTTTAGAAGTGTGAAAAAATCATTTTCTTTTTGAAATGATTAATATGTCATAAGCTGGATGATCTATCGTTTAGCTGTCAAAAATTTATGACATAATTTTAAAATGCGGTAAAGAAAATAGATAACATCATATATAAAAAATTTAGCTCTATGTGTTATACTCTCTCCGTTTCGAATTAGTTGTCGTTCTAGGATAAAAATTTCGTTTCAAAATAGATGTCGTTTTATGTTTTC
>JABAYD010012107.1:0-11266 GCA_014822095.1 Diplotaxis tenuifolia
AATATAAAATAAATATTTCAATAATGTAAAATATACTTGACATCTTTTCGAAAAGAGTCTCTAAAACGATGTGGACACCTTCTGAAACCTCGATTAGTCCATTTTATTAGTATAGATTTCAACCAGAAGTGCATTAGATCTTGAATTTCTTGCGATGGTGGCAAACTGGCAAGCCAATATTGCATTCCGGACAATTCTGTCGATCTCCTTGAAGGTAGATTGTGGCGTTGAGGAAGAAGCAGTGTGTAGCCGCCGGTTCCTTTCAAATCAAGAAGGGCCTCCCAAGTGTGAGATAGAACCGGCCTGTAACCGAGTCTTTTGACAACAGCCTTCCAAATATGTACGGAGAACCTCAGGAGTATGTTTCTCTGTCTTCGAGTTGATCCAACTAATTTTAATTAATTGGGGCGGTTCTGTTGATCGTCTTGGTTAGATAATTTCTTAGTTGATAAGAACAAACTAATGTCTAGACAAAGATAGATAACTGGATGATGTTCAAATTGCTGATCATTTCCTTGATTTTTACTGAATTTGCTTAGTTATATATAGTCTATTCTAACATGTCGTTGAAGAGGATCAAAGAATAATTGGAAAGCTTATTATGTGTTTCATTAGTCTTGTTAAAGGATATATATATATTATCACTAGATATTTCTTGATTCTGAAGGATATATAGTTGCAATGTTTGCTGTTATGTCCTCATAGCATGGTCCATTAAAAAGAAGGTCTGATATCAAATTTGGACCACAAATCTTTCTTTTAGAAATAGCGGACTGGGACACCTTCCAACAACATGTCCGTCTTTTCTAATCTTACGTACATAATGCGAAGTCTTTTTTTTTCTTTCCAGTCTATAATATACTGTATATTGTTCAATTTTATCGATAAGCTATATTAGGGTGTACATGGCTCACATCAAGTCTCGAGAAAGAGAAAAAAAGAAACATTCTTTTTGAATCATCATGATTTGATATGTTGGATTATGCTTCCTTTGGTTTTGTATTACAGATTACCCAAACCAGCACATTTTAGTTACATTTTCTTCTCCTGCATCTATGTGATATGATACTTAATTAGGGATATAAATTTGCTTCCACAAGCTATGGATTTACTCTAGTCAGAATATAAAATACAGAAACAATGTGCATGTGTGTATATATATTAGACAATAAATTCGACCATGTATGAACTATACAAACGTTTTAACTATATAATTACAAAATAATTTGAGTATGAATATTTTAAATGCTATATGTAAAGTTATTTGATTGTCATATATAAAATAAGTTATTAAAAATGAGTCCTGTAACATTATGTATCAATGAAAATAAAGCTGACATATAAACGTAAGCTTTTATAACTTTTATCTTCTAAATATCATCTATATATACTGGTAACATCTTTTTATAACAACACTAAGACCTCACATTATAATATACAATGTAAAAGATGATTTTTTTACAAAACATTCTCTTATGAATCATAATACTTAACTTCATCAAAATCTCTGGTAGTAATTCTACAGAAGATGTTTTTTTTCAGTTACAAAAGAAAACCATCTTTTTTTGAAAAAAAAAACCATCTTCTGTAGAAGTACTAGAGATTTTGACGAAATTACGAATTAAGATTCATAAGATTTCCTAACTCTTAAACATCATGCTTAGACCGAATTTGGGAATCTATATAGAGATCTCTCCATGCAGAGGTTACATATTTATATTCATATGACAAAAACCACAATGACAATAATGTTAAGATAGGAACGATAAAAATACTATGAAAAATGAAACTTGGGTCCTACTCGAGGAAAACAAAAGGTACACTCGATTATGATAACTCCACCAAAGACCAGCCCACTACCAATTCACCTTTATTTTGTTTCTTTATCATTTCAAAATCTTTTTGATTTTTTAATTAATCTAATTATTCTCCTCCCTCGTTGTTCTTGACCTTTTTAATATAAAAAGAAAGGAGGTACCTAGGGTTTCTCTCTCTGCATGGCCACTCTCGCTCTTCACATCTCTTTTTGGGCACCACTGTAAACGTATGCAAAAAAGCTTACATGCTAAGAAAACTCTCTGTCCTTATCGTTTCTCCATAAAATATATACACCTGTTTTATATTATGTGAATCCAAGAAATATCCTTTCGCATGAAATACTATATTTTTCTTTCTCGAAGAAAAATATAAAATACATTAACTTATAGGAATCGGGATCGCATCGGACGGGAAGTGAGTTGTCTACCAGGATACCAACTTAGACTTCACTGTCTTTTGCTCATTGATTGACAAGGAATATACAACAATACACATATATCATATACTCTTTTTTTTCTTCACCCAAATGTCGTAGTGAAGAGATTTGATTAAATTATATATATAAGGACTACATATTCTTTGTTGGATAGACACACTATTCATTGAAAATTCGTAACTATTATTCGTAACTAGTATATTTTGAATGAAACCAATAAATCTATTATTCGTAACTATTATTCAGATTTTTGGTTTCGGTTTTGTTGCACAGGCCGAAGTAATTCATACATTGATAGAACCAAGAAACAACGTGAACATATTGATGATGCACTTGGAAAGATAAGCACATATATATAGATGTTTAAATTGACACATGCTCCGAATGGTGACTGCGGTTTGATCCGTACGGGACAAGCGGTTTAACTGCGATGCGGTTTTAATAGTTATAAAAACGTATAGATATATAGTAGATATATAGATTTTTGTTACTGTTAACTGCGACGAAAGGGTTAATTCCAAAAAGGTTAACAATAATAAGAAGGTTTTGATGAAAACAAAAAGAGACAAAGAGAGCCTAAGAGAATGATGGAAAATTAAAAGACAAATAGAATAAATTACACAATAAATTAATTTAGGAAACCTCATCTCTTCTTTTTATCTCTCATTCAGCTCCTCCCTTCTCTTTGTCTTTCCCTTCTCTCTCCCTCTCTAGATCAACTCTCTCTTAAGTGATGTGATTTTCTACCATATACAAAATCTTACCTTAGAAGAAAGCTTTGAGAGATAAATTCAGAGATGGTTTTCTCTTCTCTTCCAGTGAATCAGTTCGATTCACACAACTGGCAGCAGGTAACCCATCAATATATGATACTATATGCTCTTGATCTGTTCTATATTGCTCCAAGTTCGATCATCTTTTTGCTTGCTAGCTTGTTTGCCTCTTCTTCTTTTTGAACACACCTGTATATCCTTCTAGATATTCCTATTCTCGAATATCCCATGAAATATAAAATGGTGTTTTTTTTTAATCTCTGCTTAATATTTACCTTTTTCTTTTTCAGCCACTGGATTAAACAAAGATAAATATAAAAGTTACCATGACTTTAATTTGAGTTAGTAATCCATCCTCTTTCTGCAGCTTTGATGAAAAGCTGTTATAAATGAGCACATCCTATCAAAGTAAAATAATTTGCTCTATATATATGCTTTTGTCCCCGATCGATATGTTAATCGTTTCATTAGAAAAGTTTTTGCTTCATAACATCTTATCTAAGTATTATGTTAATATACAGCAAGGAAACATACAACAGCTGGACCGTGTCACATCTGACCAAAACCCTAGTTTCAATTTACCACAGTTCTCAACACCGCCGGCTACTCAGGCTGGCTCGAGCCAAGCCAGGGTGAATTCAATGGTGGAACGTGCTCGGATCGCGAAAATTCCACTGCCTGAAGCAGCTCTAAAGTGCCCTAGGTGTGAATCCACCAATACTAAGTTCTGTTACTTCAATAACTACAACCTTACTCAGCCTCGCCATTTCTGCAAGACATGTCGCCGTTACTGGACACGTGGCGGTGCACTGAGGAATGTTCCTGTGGGAGGAGGCTTTAGGAGGAACAAGCGAAGCAAAAACAACGGCGGTGGTGATAGATCGAAATCTACGGTGGTGGTTTCGGCTGGTAATAATAACACTACTTCATCGCTTTCTTCTGAAGCAAGTTACTCAAACCCTAGCAAGTTTCTTAGCTACGGCCAAATGCCAGGGCTTAGTTCCAGCATGCCCGTAATGCCTCCTTTCCAAAGCCTTGGAGATAATTCAAGTAACATTGGATTGGATTGGAGTTCTAGTGGTGGGATCTTGGATCCATGGAGAATGTCTTCATTGCAACAATTACCTCAGCAATTGCCTTTCTTGATCAACACGAAAGGGTTGGAGCAATCTTCAAATGTGATGTATCCATCACTAGAAGGCAATGAAGGTGTAAACCAAGCTATTCCTCAACAAGAGAGTAGTGATTATTTCAATCAGCTAAAGTCTCAGCCCTGTATGGATAATCAGGCCACACAAATGACAAATGTGAAGGCTGAAGAGAATGATCATGGTCTGGATAAGGATGGGAATGGAATGAATAACTTATCTAGAAACTTATTGGGGAATATAAACATAAAACCAGAGGAAAATGATGGATACACATCATGGGGAGGTAATAGCAACATAAGTACTTGGACCGGTTTCACTTCCAACAACTCAACAGGCCATCTCTCATTCTAGGGAAGCAGTATTGTTTTCTTGATGATTATTTTGTTGGTTGGGTTGTACATGGATGGATTTCTTGTCATGGGGGCTATATTACTGAAGAGAAATCAAACGATGGATGATGGAACTATATATATGATCCAAAGTCTAATTTTGGGGGAAAGGTATGGTTATAGAGTTATGTTTTCGGTCCTTTAGAAGATATTTAATGTGTGAGTATGTTTTATCAAAATTGGTGTTATTGGCTATATGAACAGTGTGGGTTCTGTACGAATTAAAGGGTTGTAGTGGAAACTTTTTTTAAGCGTGTGTTATTGAATAATCTATCGAATTCTCAATTTCTTGTAAAACGTTTACTAGATGTAAATAGAGCATGTAACATATGTCAAACGTAAGTAAGTCGAATTTTACGACCAAATATAAACATACTACATACTACACCTCTATAAATTAATACTCGATATTAATATACACTAAATATCTCTATAAAATAATATAATTTTATAATTTTAAATTAAATTTTTGATTTAATTAGTATATCGATAAATTAATATCTCTATAAATTAATTAAAAAAATTGGCGTAGTTCCACCATTATTAATTTATAGAAATTTTACTGTTGAATATAGATATGCTAAGAGAAGACTATTCCAATAATGCATATGAGGATATGATATATACTTCTTTGGTTCTCTATTGTCTTAAAGATTTGTCGTTTTTCTTTTCCTTTCAGAGATAAACCTGACTTAAAACCATAGGTATCCATTTCTATTTAATTGAAAAAAATGTGTAACAGAAGCTAGCTAGATGGATCATTTATCTCATAAAGTAAGGTTTATTTGGTTGCTCTATAGCCACAAGGTCTGACGAAGATTAATAAAATAAAAATGTGAAAAATGAGTAAATCAGGCACTCCATCTACGCTTCATTTCCAAAACTCTTATAGCACTAATGAGTGTCAAATTAGTCTATGAGTATGTTTTTTGGTATTGTAGAGATGTCATTTATGTGGTATTCCGTATATATCATTGTCAGCGACGGCTTTAGCTAACCTCTTACAATCCCGTATATATTAAAGGAGAAGCATTGCATTTAATGCTTTCACATTACAATTGCCATGTGTCACTTTAATAGAGCTTTACATAATTTTTTTTCCATATTTGGTTACAAAACGAAAACTTGATTTTAATAGAAACGTGAACTTTACGAGCTAGAGTTACATGTCGCAGGAATGGCACGTCACATGTGTTAACAAGAGTTACGTATTCATTGTTCTCACGTAAAATGTATTGAAGGTTATTGTTGATTCTTCGTCTACGGGCCACGCAACTGATAACTTTGTCTCGCAAATACCCTTAATGGAAACTGTGGGGACTTCTGCAGAAAACGAACAAAGGAAAATATTCAGAAAGGAAGATGATTTTGCCAGTATTTATTAACTCGAGAAGATCTCCGTGTCATGGCCATGTCAAGGGAAGCACAAAACGAGGTGGTTTTGTTAACTCTTCAGGTGTATCATGTTCAGAGAAAATGGAGTTGAGTCTCACATGGCATAGTAGTGTCATTCTGAAGAAAAAGGTTATGGTACCCCTAATGATGTTGATAATGTTGTGTTTCCAATAATGGTGGAATTATGTGTTAATATCTTCACTGAACTTTTCGACCAAGAGTTACGTATTCATTTAAATACTGTTAACAACGATTTTACGTTTAAGATTTTATACACATGCAGTGTTTTCTGTTTTTATTTTTACAAGCATCGAGTAGTGATAGAGTAAATGATCTTAGTGCAGCCTTGAGGCATGAGTCCAGAATTAGCTTGACGGAGATGTTCTTGAAAACAATAATGGAGTTGAGTCTCACATGGAATCGGAGTGTCATTCTGAAGAAGAACCATAAGCAATAATGGAGTTGGTTCAACCGGGAAATTATTTTTAAAAAATTAGGTTGTTTAAACCGGCTAGAACTGTTGTTTAGTGTAACTCAGATTTCGAAACCCTATTCTTCTATTTTATTAGATTGGTCTTAGCCGCCTTTGAGTGAATGTCAAGAATTATTAATGATCATACAAGATTTGCTTATATTTAAAAAGTTCGGTATTTGAAAGTATTTACATTTTCGTGTTAGAGTTTAATTATTGACCAAGGAAAATATATTTACATTGAAGTGGTTTTTTAAAAAGACGTCCTAACCTGCATTAGGTTAATTATGCCCTATATAAGAAAAATGTTTCTCCTGTATTTTACTCGTACCCTAAACGAAAACCTATACATTCTTCACTCATTCTTCTATAATGGCCGCTATTACCGCTGTCTCGGATTTGAAACCGTTCAAGTTTATATGGAAGATTCAAGTCAAGATCATACGTTTGTGGAAGCAGTATTCTGCTGCCGGTGGAGAAACGATCGAGATGGTTCTGATCGACTCAAACGTGAGCATTCTTTATCTTTACGTTAGTATATTTAGTATGTTAAATGAGTCGATCCTATTTCTGACTATATTTTTTGGTTTTTGTAGGGCGTTAAAATTAATGCTACTGTGAAAAAAGATTTGGTTAGGCAGTTTGATTCATTCCTTTGTCAAAGAAGTTTAAAGATTCTCATCAACTTTGCACTGAACCCCTCTTGTGGATCATACCGAACAACCATTCATCCATACCGAATTGGTTTTCTGTCGACAACACGCGTGAGAAATTGTGATGATTTGCCTGATGGCCTAACTGGTTTTCAACCATCCAACTACATGGACATTCTTGATGGTACACTCAATACGGACTACTTGGTTGGTAAGTTATATAATTACGGTTCTTGAGTAAAATATACGTAGGGTATAGTCAATGATAAAACTCATTTTTTTCTCAGATGTCATAGGTCAGATCGTGGAGGTTACTCCTATTGAGGTTGTATCAGCTAATGGGAAAGAAACTCATAAACTGACGTTGGAACTTCGTAATGAAAAGTATTAACATCTTACATCTATTTTCAGACTATTTTGTATTAATTATCGTCTGAGATATTCCTTTGTGTATATGATTTTAGGGATGAACGTCTGCCTTTGGTGTTGTGGGGTAACTTTGCAACTGATGTAAGTGATTCCATTCAAGTGCGTGGTGAGAATGCAATGATTTGTGTGGTGAGGTTTGGGAAAATTAAAGTTTGGAAAGATATTTGCATCATTCTTATTATACATTTTTAAATGAATACGAAGTTTTATATATATATTCTCTGAACCCTTATCATTGAAAACACCAACTGCAGACGAGCGTAGTGTGTCTAATGTGTATAATGTTTCAGACGTGGAACTGAATCCACCGATGGCTGAAGTGGATGCCTTTGTCTCATTGTAAGTTTACTCGCTTTCTATAGTTGAGAATTTTTTAAAAGTAGATTTCATTTTTATGTCTTAATTGCTATAAGTACATTTTATACTATTTGTACAGGTTGTCGAAGGATGAACTTGCATTGGCGAATTGAGTGGGGTGCAGGTAATCTATAGATATTTTGTCTCTTTGTTATTCAAAAATGTCTGATTTCTGATCTTATTGTTGATATTACTTTATAGTTGGTCTCACTTATGTTACAAATATGGAAGGTGTTTCTGAAATTTTGTTTGATACTGACATCCCAGAGATTCAGTTCTTCAAATCGCAGTAAGTACAATATACTAAGTTGGTTATTTAATACGTGTAGTAAATATAAGAAATATTTTGTGTTTCCTCATATATTAAAATTGTGTCTTTGCAGGATTCCAATCATCGATTTCTGAAGTTTTGAAGTTATTCTATCTAATTATTAGTTGAAGTTTTTTTTATACAATACTTATTTATTTTTAGACCATTCTTTGTTTTCGGAAGGATGAGATTTGCATCTTTATTATAATGGAATTGAGTTTATTTTATTTACATTATATTTCTCTATCTTGCTTACTAGATATGCATCTATGATCATAGAATAGAATCTACCGTGTTATTTGATAACCGCAAGTCTCTCTATGTTTTATCAACCACTTTTATAGTAAAAATCACTTTTCGTCACTCATCCCGCGCAAGGCGTGGATTATCACTTAGTTATATATGTTTGTCTTATTTTGCTATCAAACAAAATATCTTTCTTCTAATCATATGCGATCCATAACTTTAATTAATTATGTCAAGCATGATGCCTCACGTATGGAACAAAGGAGGACTCTTGATTTTATACCTAAATTGATGATCAGACGCTAGAATATGACGACGAAGAAAATTTAAAAAGAAATGTAATATGTGACTAGACAAAGAAATGAAAAAAGAAATACAACGAGCTAGAAAACAATGCAAAACATAAGACCATCACGTAGATATATGCATCAATAGTACGGACATATACAGGTACATCGACGTACATCCATGTGCACACTTATACAATAAAAAGCGATGATGTATCATGTAGTCGCTGAATTTGAGGCAAGTTGAAAGATTTTTTTTTTTTTTTTGAAAAAAAGTTGAAAGATTTTCTTAATTTTTTATCAACCCCTTTTCTATATATAATGTGAATTTGTATGAAAAAAACAACCTTACAAATAATGCATGCAAAATGTATAAAAACTCTTTTGTAATATTAAGAGTTTTGAGAACAACAATAAACTCGTCAGATATATACTGAGGACATAGTAAGAAGATGAGAAGATCCACTATAAAGGTTACAAGATCAATCATTATTATTTAAAATAAACTAGATTTTAACCTGCGCTTAAAAATCACAGGATAATTTTTTGATAAAAATTTTATATGAACGTATTTGTCTTTATTTAAAGTAAGTTTGAGTATAAATTTTTTTAATACAAAGTTTGATCGAATCAAAACTAAAACTTGATCCATACCCGATCCAAAATGTAAGAAATATCATAATGAGTCTCTTATGATTGTACAAAACATATCCAAACCCAAAGTGTTATTAACCAAACTCTACTGGGTAACTCAAAAAACCAAAAACTCGTAAAACCAAAATTCGATCTGGATTTTTAAATTAATCATAAGTATAAATATTTGAAACGTAAATATGAACTTCAAATATTCAATTCTATATTCATTTTGAAATGGTATTTAGAATAAGTATTTAAATTTTCATTAAATGTTTAAAATATCTAATTCTATATAAATAAATATTTACTTCTTATGTTTTGCTTTTAAATTTGGGATAATTTCGGATATATCGAACCAAACTAATATAATCTGAATCCGAATGATATATGGTTATGTTATAGGTTTTAGGATGTGATATAAGTTAGAATCATAACCGGTGTGTTATATTTTAACTTACTCCGTACTTATAATATATATTTTTATTTATTATATTTGTAAAATTTTAATTTATTATAATATTAAATAAATATTTTTATAATATAAATTGATTATAGTGTTCAACTCATTTCATACTTGATTAATATTTATATTTACTATGAAATAAAATGCAAGAAAACTGTAATTTTAAAGCATAATATATAACTCAATATACTATATAATCAAATAATATTACTGTCCACTAAATTTAATATTTCATTTTAAATTCAAATATATTAAATTAACTGTTAATATGATAATTTAGCTATTACATTAGATATAAAAACTATTTATGCTTTTAAATATTTTGCATTTTTAAATTAAAGTATGTTGTAAATTGTAAAAAATATGTTATTATGCATACGTAATTATTTTAATTGATAATTTTAAAAATAGTTGTAATTAAGTTATGTTACATGTATTATTAACTGTAATAGTTTAATTATGAATAAGAATTATGTATATATAAATATTATAGAATGATATTTATTATTTTATAAATAAAAATGAATTGATATTTCTTTGTAATGTTTTTTTTTAAAATAATTAGGAATTTTCATTATTTAAAATAAATATTAAAACATTAAACATATATATTTTAAATAAAAATATATATTAGAAAATATTGTCAAAATGCAATAGTAGAAAATATATTGGTAATATCTTTTGATATCTTATTTTGAAAATATTTAAATAATATATTAAGATTTTTTATATTTACTAATATCTAAGTTTATTATTATAGAAAATATTAAAATTAAATACATTGAATGGACTAACCTAGACTATTTGTAGGTAGATAATAATTTAATTATGAATATGAATTATGTATATATAAATATTATAGAATTATATTTATTATTTTATAAATTAAAATTAATTTTTATTTATTTTTAATATTTTTAAAAAAATAATTACGGATTTTAATTATTTAAAATAATATTAAAACATTAAATATCTATATTTTAAATAAAATATATATTAGAAGATATTGTCAAAATGCAATATTAGAAAATATATTGGTAATATATTTTGATATGTTATTTTGAAAATATTTAAATAATATATTAAGATTTTGTATATTTACTAATAGTTGGGCTCATTATGACAGCAAGAAACGAGGCGATCTTTGAAGGACGTTTGCTCTCATATCAAGAGGTCGCTACAAAAGGAATGAAATTAGCTAGAGAGTGGTGCTATGCCCAAGAGCTAAAGTCAATTGCAAAAGACTTACCGAGACGCCAACTACAGAGCACACATAATCGATCAAACCAACAGACTCCAATCTGTAGAACAGACGCGGCGTGGGACATTACTTCAAAGACGGCGGGACTGGCTTGGATTATAACAGACACGACAACCGGCATCACTAAGCAGGGATCGACGAAACAGGAGTTCGTCACCTCACCGCTTGTGGCGGAAGCGCTGGCGCTCCG
>JABAYD010012108.1:0-28113 GCA_014822095.1 Diplotaxis tenuifolia
CTGGATATAATAAGAAAAATAGAATGGTATTAACCATCATTGTCTTGGCAAGATCCTCGGACTAGAGTATATGATTTTAGACGTCTAAAGAAAGAAAGATTATGCAAAGCTAGCTAAATCAGATGCCAGACACATTGACCCGGGAAAAGAAAAGAAAAAATGAAGTCATACCAGCTTAGCACCAAACGAATTTGATGTCCTAGAGAGACACAATCAAGTTGCTACAAAGTCTATTAGAGATAGACCAATATGTTCCATAAGAAAAGAAACCTCAGAAAAGAGAAAAGGTGCATAGAACATGAAATCCGAGGTCATTAGGGAAACCAGACCAGACATAGAGATAAGGCTGGCCAGCTGAAACATCTAAGGTATCAGACCACGTAGAGCACTTTATCATAAAGATATAAGCGAGGATCATGAACCCACGTAAGAGTACTCATAAAGATAAAAGAAACTGTGGGGTTAGAATATATAAAGAGTGATGGGCGTATTGGCCATATAGAAACGCCATCAGATAAACCAGTGATGAATAAGATCTTGTGAGAAAACCGTGAGATAAAGGACACTCAAGCATGGCTTGATGACACAAGGATACTCACAAAGATTAAGGAACAGTTTATAAGGAGATATACTCCAATGTGGTGGAGGCTACTAATTTGACAAAGTCTGGTCATAGATTAACATATAAGTATGTAATGAGTAGCATATGGTTCACTGGATAAAAATATCAAAGGTACCAAGAAAGATAAGAAAGATGAGAAAGAAATTCTCTAGAACAACATTGTTCCTAAGCTGTTTATGGACTGAAACAAAGCAGCTGCGTAGACTAAGTGAATACTTAGTAGAAAGTTCTATAAGAACAATTCAGATCAGTCCATGTAATCATACAAAAGATGTATGGATTCCTTGTATTTATACATTGTGATAGATCCCAGACTGGATTCGTGTATATACCTACGGTGGTACGGCGATATCTTGGCGATCTATGAAGCAGACCATGGCGGCTACTTCATCAAACAATGCAGAGATACTGGCTATACATGAAGCCAGCCGTGAGAGAGTATGGTTGAGGTCCATGACCAATCATGTCAGAGTTGCCTGTGGGATGACAAATGGAAAGGACCCACCACTTGTGATGTATGAAGATAATGCAGCCTGCATTGCACAACTCAAAGATGGCTACATCAAATGAGACATGGCGAAGCATTCTGCACAAGTCTTCTTTACTCATGAGCTCCAGAAGGCAGACGAGGTCCAGGTGTTACAAGTGCGATCCAGCGAGAATCCAGCTGACCTATTCACCAAGTCATTGCGTACCTCGACGTTCAGCAAGCTCATCCACCAGATAGGAATGCATAGATTGAAAGACCCTCAGTGATGCATTCATCAGGGGGAGTTACATGTGTTGTGCTCTTTTTCCTGTCCTCGCTTCCCTTTTTACCACATTGGGTTTTGGGTTTTCCATGAGAGGTTTTAATTAGAATATTGTTGTTATCCTTATCTCTATAGGATAAGTGTTTATCTAGATCTATATGACAATCTATTATTTGTATAAATAGAGATGACATGAATGAGAATAAAATCATCATTCCACAACAATATGTTCTTTATTGCTATTTTAAGGTGATCAAAATAATAGTATTGTTGTAAATTGAAATCCATCTATACTATTAACCATTTTTTCAAATTATTTACAATGAAATGCCATTCCCTTATTTAGTTTTTTTTTTAATTATTTTTTCCAGATATTAATTAACCAATCCGAAAATCTAATTAGGCTATTTAAAAATCTCAACGAAACTGAAGGCCATAGAATCAAGTTATCACGACAAAAAGGCCCATAAAATCGTAACCCTGGCCCTTAAGTTCATTTTAATTATTTACTCAAGTTATATTGTCTCCTAATTTAAGGAATATTCCAAAAACAAAAAAAACGTTAGTTAATTTCTTATTCAAATATTTTATTTTAAAATTATGGTTACATAATTATAGATCTATACTGTAGTTTGTGTTAAATTTTATTTCTTTACAAAATAAATCTCAAAATTTATTAAAATCTCAAAATAAGTATTTAGTTTATGTTTGAAAAGCTAATTTTGAAATCTATAACAAAACTAAAAATGATATTTCCACTTTGTTATCTAAATTTTAAAGTGTCAAAATTATAGGTTATTTTGTATATGTGAATGTAAGTATATATATTTTATATACTAAACATTTTAGAAGTATATGATTAGTTAAAGATTTATAAATAATACATATATTAAAAAAAATGAACAAGACTAAAATATTAGAAATTGAAATAAAGAAATTTTCAGTTATATATGTCATACTCAAATGGTAAAGTTCAAATGTTAACTAAATTTGAATCAAACAGTGTAAAAAAAAATCGTGTTTTTAAAGCGCGGGTCAAAATCTAGTATATATATATAAGGAGTTTGAAATTGTTGCCAAATGTGTAAAACTAAAGAATATTTTCTTGATTTTCCAAATGTTTAATGTAGTTCTACTCATACATAGTGCACAAATATAATAACATATAAAAATTTGTGTTTCCTTGAAATGCGTTTAGATGTGATTAGAATGTAGATTCATGGTTGTTTTTCAGAATGTAGAGAGCATAACATAACATGATATTTTGGAATCACAATTTTGTTTGTGGAGGTATGAGAATCTATGTTTTGTTTGTGTGTAGATGATGTTGGATCCATGACAAACATTTTCTCTCATAAGAGGTTCTTCTCTGTAGAATCAGAGCCAAACCCTTTCTACCAGCTTCAGTTTGATGGAATTGTAGAATCAGTTTCAACGTGGGAGAAGCTTCACCTACATGATTTCGTATGTTCTCTGGTGGAGGAGATTCTAGAGAATGAGGCTATAGGAAAGGCAATAGAGAGGATGTCTGATAGTGGTGAAGTGGAGTTAGCTTTAGGAGTCTACTCTCTAGCTAAGGATAAGAGTTTGATCATTCCTCCTCGGCTATTTTATGTCTCGTCAAAGCTCTCGCCATAAAGAAAATGGCTGAAGAGATGAAGTCTTGCTTCAGGAAATGATCTCGAGAGGATCTTCTCGTGGAAATGAAGTCTTCAATGTGGTTGTTTATGGATGTTCAAGAAATGAAGATTTTGATGGAGCCAGCGAGGTTTTGAAGCCAATGGAAAGCACAAGTCTTCTACCAGATGTGTACACATACGCAATGGTTATTAGCGGTTATGCTAATCGAAGGCTTACGAACCAAGCTCAAGAGATTCTCGCATAGTATCGTTGTAAATTGGAATTCATATATAAAAGGAGTTTGGAATTGTTGCCAAATGTGTAAAATTAAGGTTTTTTTTTTTCATTTTCCAAATGTTTAACGTAGTTCACTTCATATATAATGTACAAACTAGATTTTGACCCGCACGCCCGTGCGGGTGTTCATTTCATTTTTGATGCATCAAATTTAAAAAGCATTGTTATTTTAAATTGTTTTCACATGAATGCTCATAGCACTGTTATTTGGCTAAAAAGTAACTTATTTATAATTTATATAATTTATCGATTGTTTATATGTAAATACGTTAAAGAGAAGTATATGAGTAGAAACTCTAAAGGGACAAATAGAAAACCCGTTCATGGTGTGTTTCAATGGAATCAACATCTAAAACATATGAAGAATTTTGAAAAAATGGAAACAAAAAATTATAAAAAAATTTGACAACTGTAATTAAAATTTAAAATACTGTAGAGATTATTTTGAAAGCTTTCACGTCTCGTTTAATAGGTTTTCCATGATACAAAAACTTTAGATAACACATACATTTGACCCAAAAAGAAAAAGAAAAAAAAGTATTTACAATACGTTACAACATCAGAAGTACAAATACTGATTTTGCTAGTTGATATATGGAAACTAATATTTACTCGGATGAAGCTGTAAACAATAGTCTTAGAAGTAAAACATAATATACGAAAAAAAATAGATGATTAATTAGCATATATGATGATCAACACAAACATAAATATAAAAACAAATACCTTAGATTCGTTTACCGAATTAGAATGATAATTAATATATTAGTAAAATTCATCATAGCTACTATATAAATAAATCAATTTTAAAACTTCAAATTTGATTTTAAATAACATTCATCTTTCTTTTTTTCTTAAATTTGGGACACGTTACACGAAAACCAGCATTTATAGCTATAATAGGAAATGAAAGGGAACATGTTCAACAAAAATCATTCAAAATCTAATTTTTTAAGATTCTTTCTCAGTCAAAATTAAAATAGCATAATAGCTTAAAAATAATGGCATTGTCTACTAAAATACGAAATGACCTTCAAGTTCTAAACATATTTGTAGGAGATCAAAAGCATTTTAGTAGATATGTTTTTCTGTTATGTTTTGCTTAATAATTAATCAGTAAATTATTAAATGATAATAATAAATGATCAGTGGCATTAAATGTATATAATTAAGTAATTTATAATTTATTTCATATTTGTACTTTTGTTTTAATAGAATAGAAGATTATAAAAATTTGACATGCGTTGATTAGTGAGATTTGAATATAACATGAATATTGCGCTAATTGATTTCTATAGTTATGATGATTGCTTAGAAATAGGATTTTTTATTTGAAATGTAATTTCATTTAAGAAATATAAATTTTCTGTTTTGATTTGTGCACCGAGAATATCTACTAATACTAACTTTAAAATTTAATTATATTAACTAACCGAACACATCATAATTTGGTATTTTTAATTAAGCTGGTTTAGATGAAGAAAAGAGAGTAAATGGATTAGGAGTATGTTGTCAAGTTCATGATACAAAACCGAGAACCCATTTGCAAGCTAATGAAAATAAATATATATCATGATACAAACCATGATACAAAACTGAGAAACCAATAGATACATGAAAAAAATATTAAGATGACACACATTTATTTGATAGCTCTAGGCTTTCTTGATATATAATGAATTAGGATTTTACTATCTTAGGTTTCCTCGGTTTTATTTCTAGTTATATTATATATGGTCTACATTACGCTTAACAAAATTAATTAATTAGGTTGTCTAGGAAAGTTATGGTTTACAAAATTAATGGTGAAGCGAAGTAATGCTAATGGGTTAACAAAATTATATAACGTATTGTTCAATAGTTACATCGGCTCTGTTTTTTTAAAAAAAAAAATAAGCAAAACTATAATGTTTAAATTTCAGTGACATAAGATTGTAATTTTTGAGGAAATCTAAGGGATATTTCTTATTTGTACTTCAGTTTTAATAGATTAGATATAATACCATAAGCAACAAATGTATAAAATTTTGTGTTCCCTTAAGAGCTTTCTTTCTTCCACCTCTTTAATGTTTACTTTATCATACCTCATATTATTTTATATAGAAAATGAGAAAGAATGTTAAACAATTGTAGTTTTCACATATTGTCATTATGATTTTCAGAATTGAAGCAATTCAAGATAAACTACATATGTAGTGAGAAGCTCCTCTTGTATTTATTGCTTTAAGATATTTAACAGATTCATTGATCCTCTCAAATATAGCAATCACTCACTCCATATTTGAATAGAGTGTTAAAATTGGATAGGAGGGAAACAGAATCATAAACTATGCTTGTATATACAAAATTGAATTGAGTGTTAAAATGAATCTCACACAAATTTAAATCATGTCTTCACTATTGACAAATCACAAATCTTTTTGTGTGCAAAATAGATTTGCTGCTGAAACTAGTTATGATCGTCAATACATGTAGCAACATTACTCTATAAGCAGGTGATTGATCTGATTTAATTTACTAGGTTTCTAAAGATAAAACCGGATTGAAATTGAATTTAAATTAGTAACCCAATTAAATATCAGTTAGTAACTCAATGGTGAAAGTGGAATGTTTTTTTTTTTGACATCAAAAGGTTGATCTATTACTCAAGCTTGAGGTGGTCTGAGGATCCAGACCGGAATAGAACAACCAACAAACAAAATGTCTCGATGGAAAGATCGAGCAGTTTTAGCTAACGAATCAGAGACTCTATTTTTCTTCCTGGGGACATAGAAGATCTTGAAGTCTGGAAATCAAATCTGCAGGGTCTTAAGCTTTTCCAACTTCGTTGAGAAGTTTGGCCAAACTTTAGGATTCCTGAGCATCGCAATTAACTCCTTGCAGTCTGTCCCAAAGCTCTGACATGCCGAATGTTGAAGCATGTTCTCCATTGCCCACCGCAGTGCTTCCAGCTCTGAATACAAAGCAGACTCTACTCAGATAAAATTCCGCAATCCCATCAGCTGGCTTCCTTCCGAGCTTTCAATCCATGCCCATCCACATCCGCCAAAACGATATGTCTCAGTCCAAGATCCATCCACCATACATATGTCTCCCAGGCTTATGACCTGGTTATCCTCGTGTAAGTCTCCATGAGGAGTAGTTAAGCTCTGCTCATTAGCTTGAAACCAAGCTTGACACTCACTCTATGCATATCGGGCTAGCTCAAGTGGATCTCTATCAATTCTCCGGAAAAGCTTGTCATTTCTAGCATTCCAAATGTACCAAATTAACCATGGATAGGGATCTCTATCCAGCTCAGGCGTCATGATGTCGTTCTTTCTCCAGAAAAGATAATCCATATTCTCATAAGTGTTCTGTAGGGGGAATAAGGTGGGACTTGTAAGCGTTGATGATAGGGCCCAAATTTGTACTACCTCTGGGGGCATTGGAAAATCACATGTAAAATTGTCTCCTCTGGCTCTCCACATCTTAGACAATGGTTATCACACCTCATGTGTCTGTAGTTTAAAGTACTGGTGACTGCCATATGTCATGTTATCAATTATCACATAAGATGGCATATCTTTTGGGGTGCCTTAACCTTCCAAGCATGTGCTTGTAGTGCTGTGATACTTGGCTCACAGACCTCTGCCTCCTCGGTTTTCATCAAGATGTTTCTTGCAACCCATATCCCGATATTACTGTGTATTGCCCATTCCTCGTATAGCTCCAACAATATGTGTCCCGACGGTGTGTAGAACTTATGGCCATACTCCTTATGAGAGGTATGTCACCACCTGTTACATAATTTCAAAGACGGTCCACATCCCATGTTTTTGTTTCTTGATTAATCAAATCGCTCACTCGCATGTTCGGATGGAGAACCGGTGCAGATGGCACTGCTGGCCTCGCTGGTATTGTGGGTATCCATGGGTCCTCCCATACTTTCACCTCATAGCCTGAGTGGATTTTTTGTCTGACTCCCAGCAGGAGAAGCTCTCTTGCCGCCGATATGCTAGTCCACACATACGATGGGCTGCTGACAGTAATCTTACGCAAGGGCGAGCTTGATCGATAGTAACGACCTCTCAAAACTCTAGCGACCAGAGAATCTGGGAACTGCACCAGTTGCCATAACTGCTTTGCGAGCAGTGCCAGGTTAAATTCATGAAGCATTATAAACTCAATCCCTCCTTCCTCTTTGGGTAAACATACTCTATCCCATGTCGACCAGTGTATGCCTCGCTTCGGGGGATTTGAGCTCCACCAAAATTGTGCAATGGTACAAATCTCCAACAGGAGTAGGAAGCATGACATTACGTATGTGGGTAGGGCTAACAGTATAGATTTTATCATTACTTCCTTTCCGCCTTTTGAAAGCCATCTGCCTGTCCACCCATTTTCTCGGTTCTTTAATTTGTCTTTGAGGTAGGCGAAGAGTTTACATTTGACCCACTGATGTCCTCTGGTATCCCTAAATACGTGCCCATCCCACCTTCATTCTGAATCCCAAGTGTGTCCTTGATCTCTTGTCTGACGTCCTGTCCAATTCTCTTACCAAAGAGTAGAGAGAAGTTTTCAAAATTAATGCATTGACCTGAAGCTTTACCATATCTCCTGACCACTTTCATCACTTCTTCACATTCACGGGGCTCCGCCTTACAAAAGAAGAGACTATCATCTGCAAAGAGAAGGTGAGATACCGAAGGACACGCACGAGTGATGCACATCCATGTTATCTTCCTTTGATTCTCTGCATGATTTAGAAGGCTAACGAGCGCTTCCGTGCATGGAATAAAAATGAAAGGGGACAGAGGATCCCCCTGCCGCAAACCTCGAACCTCGTTCGGGCACAATATTACCCCCCCCCCCCCCGGCTGTCCATTCATGAGGACCTTGTACTTGACTAATGTAATGCATCGCATTATCCATGTGATCAAGATTTCTGAGAATCCCATTTTCCTCATGGTAGCTTCAATGAAAGACCACTCCATCCTGTCGTATGTCTTGCTCATGTTTGTTTTAATGGTCATCCTCTTATTCCATCCACTGGGCTTAGTTCTCAAGGCGTGAAACATCTCTTGAGCTATCATAATATTGTCTGAGATCTGTCTTCCAGCAACAAAGGCTGACTGAGTTTCCGAGATCCTATTAGGAAGAATCTTCTTCAGTCTCTGGCATAAGACTTTGGAGATGATCTTGTAACTGACATTGCAGAGACTTATTGGTCGAAGCTGGCTCATATGGTTTGGCCTATCTACTTTAGGGATGAGACATATGTTTGTGTCGTTAAGTCCAGTGGGCATTGTTCCTTCGAACAAGAATTGATTGACCATAAGAATCAAGTCATCTTTTTCAATATCCCAAAACTTCTGATAGAAAAGCGCAGTCATTCCATCTGGCTCTGGCGCTTTCTATGGGTGTATCGCAAAGAGTTCAACCTTAACTTCCCATTCGGTTACTGGCCCTGTGAGAGCGTCATTATCCGCTGGTGTAATTGTCGTCGTTACCTCAGATAATGCTTCCTCTATTTCTTCTGGATTTGACGATTGGAATATATGTATAAAGTAACTTGTGGCAATGCCTACAAGTCCTTCCTCATCCTGCACCACATTCCCATCTACATCCAGTAATTGTGTGATCATGTTCCTCGCTCTCCTCTGTTTCGTGAGGGCATGAAAGAATTTTGTGTTCATATCTCCATCCCTCAGCCAAAAGAATCTACACTTTTGTTTCCAAAACATCTCATCTGCCTTAAGAGCATCAGATAGTTCCTTTAGAGCTGTTGCAATCTCTTCAGTGGTGGCATCGTCGTTTGACGAGAAAAAGTCTACTTTTTCCTTCAACTCTTCCACCGACCTCTCAAAGTTTAAATTGTGTTTTCTTTTCCAATCACTTAAATCTTTCCGGCAGCTTGCAATATGTTCCATTATGCTTGCATCTGGTGGAAGATCAGGTGATTTCCATCCCTCGATTATAACTTGCCTTAGCTCCTCATTATACAGCCATCTCTTGTCGAATTTGAAATTCCTAAATTTCTTTGGTGGCTTCCTAAGGATGCCAGCCAAGATCGGACGATGGTCCGATCTCCATAATCTAATATATCTTGTCTTGGTGTGAGGGAATTTCTCATGCCAGTCTTCATTTCCCAAAGCTCTGTCAAGGCGACATTTAACTGTAACTCTCCCAGCTCTCTTCCCTACCCATGAGAGCATGTTTCCTGTGAAAGGGAAGTCTATCATTCCACAGTCACTTAGCATTTGCATGAAAGGTAGAAATGAGCTATCTGGTCGTTCTCTACCACCTTCCTTTTCTTCGTGACAAGTAATCTCATTAAAGTCACCTATCATGAACCATGGTCCAGTTCTTATTGTTGAGAAACGCGTAAGACGTTCCCATACTTGATCTCTACGCTCTAATACATGATCTCTATAAACAAACATCATGAAGACGTTTATTCCATCAATGACTGCCTCAATGTCAATCATTCTGTTATTCGAAAATAAAACATTAACTTGAAATTCATCATTAAAAAGTAAAGCTAAACCTCTGATGAGTCCAAATGGCTCAAAGATAAACAAACGATCAAATCCTAAGTCGGTCTAAATGTCTTGCAACAGCAGCCTCCTATTCTTCGTCTTAGAAAGAAACACTAGTCCTGGCGAATGCTTCTGACACATCTCCGTAAGGCGTCGAACTGTGAAGTTGTTTCCTAGCTCTCGACAGTTCCAACTGATTGTCCTCATTGATCAAGATGGGATGGTTTTTGGACCCCATCGAACCACCTTCCATACTTGAATGATCTCGCCCGTCCCTATGACGTTGGTGATGTTTTTTTGCCTTATCTTTAGCTTGTCCTTAGTTCCATGCTTCTTGTGCCCAGTCGCAATAGCCGCTAGGATGCGTGGAGAGCCTTTGCGGAGAAACGTTTGCTTAGTATGTTTAATCCCCAAGGAAGGATTATTTTTGCTGCTGCTCCTTGATCTTGATGACGCCTTATGGGCTTTCAAAGAAGACGGCCCCGTAACCATCTCCTCATGAAACTTAGCGGTTGCCATATTCTCAAGATCCTTAAGCTCCTCATCCATCAAGTCATCATCGAGATTCAGCATGTCAATATCCTCCATTGGCTGTATGTCCATACAACTAAGAGCTTCAATAACTTGTTCATCCACTTTCGCAGTACTTGAACCCTTAGGAGAGCAAGTAAGAGACTTCGTTACACTCTTGTTATGTACGGTAACATTGTCAGTCCGACGATGATGTTGTAACTCCAGGGATACAATAGCACTAGCTAGCCTCCTAACCTGACGTTCCCCAGCAACTTTATGAGAGATCACCTCGGCCAGACGATCAGTAGTGTGATCATGTTCCGGTTGGTCATGAGTGCCCGGGCGCAGGCAGCATCGGAGCAGGCAGCATCGGAGCTCTAGATCCCATATCTCTCACCTCCTCTGACCTGTTTTTATCTTTCTTCCGCCACACATGATGGCTGGGACGAGCATAAGGGCCCATACCCAAACGGGAGCTGTTAAAACGGTTGTGATACGATGGCTTGTTATCACGAGTTCTAACGATCCGGTCTGAGTGTTGGTTGATCCCACCCCTATCACTTGAGCTTCGCGGCTGATACTCGTGAGGCCTGTGTGTTCGTGCAAGTCCAGCGGAGGTTCGGGGGAGAGAAGCAAAGCTGTTGTTGTCTCTGTGAGATGCGTAGTGATCAAATCTTCCTTATCCCTGCTCATAACCTCTCTGCCCGCGAGATTGAACACCATATGAGTGTTCTTTTCCTGTCAACAAGGGCTGACTAGGACGATTCTCGTGCTTTCTGGAGATCCGGGAAGAATCTCCACCAGTGTGTCTTCTCTCCGAGAGGTGCATCCTGGTGAAAACATCCGGTCTCTCAACGTTGTAAGAGAGCCGTGATTGTACATTTGTGACAGGGCAGTAAGCCTTCTCATGTGAGAGCATGCCACATGTGGTACAATGTTTAAAGAGTCGTTCGTACATGATCTCTATAGTAACCTCATTACCTTCATACTCCCCACACTTTGAGAACTTCAACGGTTTACGCGAATCAACGCCAATAAGCATTCGTCCTTCAATGAGATCGATAGTGTCGACATGTCCTAAGCGCTTACCAATGTTTTTCAAATTATCCGTGGTCCATAGATGTAGGGGGAAACCAATGAGCTGAACCCAAAAAGGAATTATCCATGGGTAATCGTCATGGACGATAGGTTCCCAACAGACGAGGACAAACATACAAAAATTAAAATGAAATGGCCCCTGCCTCATGACCGCATTTAGATCTTCCTCCAATGAAAAGTTGAGGAGGTACTTTCCGTTTCCGAGATCGTTGGTTGTGATCTTGTCTGCCACACCCCATTGAGAAGGCATCATTTGGAGGAGCTTCTCCACATTGTGTTTCTTTGGGTTTAGGACTTTTCCTATGAGGGAATTGCGGAACTCTTTGATCACAAAAGTATCATCATTAGCGACGAGTTTGATAGGGGAATCATCGTCTTCCAATAAAATGCCCTTTCCCTTAATATCCGTAAGATGAGACGATCTGAGTCGAGATGAACCCATTGGAGAAAATGATCCAGATGAGTGAGGAGAGTGTATCGGTAGAGAGATTGACAAAACGATCCAGTTCAGAGGCCGATATAGAGTCGATCCAAGGAAAGGCTTAGGGGTGGTTCAAGCCGGTTTCGCCAAGTTGGGAGGGAGAGATAATACGGAACAAAGATTCCGAGATCCAGAGAGCAATATCAAGTTAACAATGATTCGAGGGAAGGATCAATCAAAATATCTCAGTTCTAAAGCCATTAGGTGAGTGAGACGCCATTGTCATTGTGATGTATGTGTTGCAGAGATCACCGTGACACAATGAGTGTGGGATAGTCTCCGTTGTGCTGTTAACGGAAGAAAGAAACTATCAGAATATAGGAGCCGCCGAGATTAGTTGGATCTTGAAATCGCCTTCCTTGTCGCCATGAGAGAAGCCCTAGCCGCCGCCATGCGATTTTCTCATGATGGATCTCTATTTTATATTCGTTTGAAAGTGCAATGTTTATGTTGTATATATTCATTTCTATGATATAAATCATGTCAAAACTGTAAGCCTTATCTTGCAAAGTCTTTGCCAAGTTACATAATATTGCTCCGCTATCAAAACAGCAGCTACAGCTAGAATACAGAACACATCCTCTGCAATATCTCTCCCCA
This sequence comes from Diplotaxis tenuifolia, assembly GCA_014822095.1. Lineage (NCBI taxonomy): Eukaryota > Viridiplantae > Streptophyta > Magnoliopsida > Brassicales > Brassicaceae > Diplotaxis > Diplotaxis tenuifolia. The sequence goes on from JABAYD010012108.1 coordinate 12,505, forward strand.
TTTGATCTCCTCTCTCGAGAAGCTCAACGTACAAAGGAACAGAAGCATATGCAGTCACATACTCTGTCTGAGCCGACACGATCCCTAAGGCATTACCAGCTAAAAGCTTTGTCTTCTCATCTCCATCTTTAAACTGATCCACAAGAACTGGAATCACTCCTGCCTCAACCAGTAACCCTCTACATCGTCTAGTAACACCGATTAATCCAATAGCGTGACAAGCTCTCTCTCTTGACGTCAAGTTCCCAACTTTAACAGCTTCAACAAGAAACTTCAACCCACCGTTATGAACAAGAGCGCGTCTGCTCTCTCGTATCGTCGTCAAAGCAGTAAGGATCTCTAACAAGTACCACGTAGTTGACTCATCCTCCCAAGTATTCAACTCACGGGTCACAATTCTACACCACCTAACCTAGCTAACCCTATTCAATTCGAAGTTCCTCCAAACATAAATAAACTCCACAGACACTTCACCCAGATCCTCCGTAACTGAATACTGTTATCATTTGCCTCCTCGAGTAAGAGCCCTAACAAGCTAGTGATCACCCGCACCTCCCCATCGTCCCCGCAAATTCTCCCCCGAGACAGGCGATACGTTTAGGCAATGTGCGGCGGAGGCTTGGACCCTTTCTAGAATGTTACAAATAATATATATGACATATAGTTGACTGAACCGTATTACTTAAACTAAACCAACGCGATTATATCATCAAAATATGAATTATGGAAATTTACTAATTATATGAAACCAATAGATTTCATATCTTACCCGTTCCTTAAACAAATATGGAAATCTACTAATTATATGAAACTAGATTTTGGAAATTGTAATATACCGTTTATTTTATTTTTATTAAATAATTTACTGATTATTGTATAAAAAATGTAAAGCAAAAAAAAAATATCTAAAAACTGTAAACCTAAACTGATAGCTAAAAACACCGGTTATATTTTTCTTTTTATTTATTTACAAAATAAAATATTGCAACTGTTTTTAAAAAAAAATCTCATCTTTTCAATTTTAAATTAAATGTTTGATTATTTAGGATTTGTTTGTTGGTAATATAAGTTCATACTAACTCAGTAGATCTTAAAACTAAAAACCATAACCAAAAGCTGAAAATCAAAAATAGAAACTTAAAACCTAAAAACCAAAAACCAAAATCTAAAACTGAATCTAAAAACAGTAAAAAAGAAACTAAATAAAACAATCATCACCACAAATTTTGGAATACTGATTTTATACCAAAACATACTTTTAAATAAAGACGAAATTAATTATATTTATAAAAAAAATTCTCGCTTGAAAAGCGCGGATCAAAATCTAGTAATGACTTATTTTTTGGATTCACCCCTTAGGGTGAACCCAACATCCCATAGAATTGCGTTATTTCATATTTGATATCTTTTAAACAAATAAAAAATCTTGTTAAATTATATTATGTTTTACAAATAAAAATAAATAAATAAATAAATAAAGATAATAATTGTTAATAAAAACGAAAATAAATATTTTTAAAAATTATTTTAACACTAAAACACTAAAGCACTAAACCTTAAACTCTAATTTTAAACCCTAAATCCTTGAATAAATTTTATAGTGTATTAAAAATTTAGTGTTTATAATTTATCCAAGGGTTTAGTATTAAAGTTTAGGATTTAGTGTTTATGATTTACCCAAGGGTTTAGGGTTAGGATTAGAGTTAAAGTTTAGTGTTAAAAATTTAGTGCTTATGATTTATTCAAAGGTTTGGGGTTTAAGATTAGAGTTTAGAGTTTAGTTTTTTAGTGTTTAAATATTTTTTAAAAAAAATAATTATTATTATTTAATTATTTATTTTGTATTTTTATTTTTAAAACATAATATAATTTAACAAGATTTTGTTTGTTTTTTAAAAGATATCAAATTTGAAATAAACTATGGCTTGAACCCAAGAATAACTCAACAATAATTACAAAGGATAAAATAGACTTAGCAATAGCATTAATATGTGTGAGAATTCTATAACGTCATTTATAAACGAACTGAGAGAGTATATGTCAGTTGGAATTTGGAAAGCGTATCTTTTATTATGCTTATCCAAGTAAATTTTATATGAGACAAAATCGTATTAATAAAAGATATTTTAAATAAATCTAATTGTAGACTAAAAATTACTTACTCGTTAATGTAAACCCGAAATTTAATTTAGTAACAAGATATTGACCCGTGTTTGGGATAATTTATAATGACAAATTTGATTAGTAATTAACAAATTATTTTTTTAAATTAATGTATTTAAAATGTTTTTACATTTAAATCTGTGTTTTAAATTTGACCATGATCTGCTGTCAAACCATTTAATCTTATTATAACGTTTCTACAAAATTTTGGTTAGAGAAAAAAATAGATATAAAATTATTAAGAACTATAAATATTTCTTGATTATATTACTCTTTTTATATAGCTTAATTAACTTTATTATAATGTTTTGTGGTTTTATCTTGTTAATAATTTAGGTCATATTATAATTAGTTTAAATTTTTTGCTTACAATTAATGTTATGAGTTTTTAAGATAAAATATATTCACATTTTTCATTATTATTTTGTTATTATATTTATTATACAGTGTAGTTATTTTCAAAAAACACGGTTTATATATATATATATATAGTTTAAGTAATGGCTATTATTGAATTATTATGTTACTTATTATTTATGAAATTAAAATAAAATAATCCATTAATTTAATTGAGTTGTTATTGATTAAAAGGTTTTTGTAGTATATAAACCTGCGAAAATAAGTTCAATTTATTTCATTGTTTTAAAATTATTTGATTTTTTCGATTATTTGATTTATCAAAATAGTGAGAAAGAAAATTGTTATGAAATATTAAGAAGATGAGATTTAATTTTTTAAATTCCCTCTAATTCAATATAAACTATATTTTAGAATTTTTACAAAATATTAAAAATATGTTAATAGATATATTGGTTTTTGTGATTAGGTATTTCCCTTTATTTTTAACTAATCAAAATTCAGTAAACACAATTAATGTCATAAAAGTTTATAATTTACATTTATTATATGTATGGAAAATTTGAAATATGTATCTTTTAAAAAAGAAAATATTTTTTCTAAAACATGGATTATATTGAAATATAGGGACAATTGTTTAGACACAAAATTAATTACAATGTTGTTTGGAAACTTGATAATAGTATAAAGAAATGAATATTAGTGATTTAAAGTAAGTTTAGCTATAAAGTTGAAATTGTATTTAATTTAAAAACTTACAAAAGAAAGGTAAGGTCCAAAATTATGATTTTGTTTTAATAAGATACATAGATTCTTCGTTAATTATCTAGATTGTTTACACTGTTTGGCTTAAACCTTGATAGATCTAACATGTAAAATAAAATTCCAATTTTTCCAAATGAGATATAGCTTTATTCCATTTTTAGGTATGCATTAACCAGCATAGAACAAGTTAGTTTTGTCTGTTGACAATGTAATTAGCGAGAGACAACAAAGGCGCCACCTTTTGTGAATCAAACCCTTGAAGATGCTCTCTTGCTTCTACGTTCAACTTGTTGGCATACTCCTTCGACTTCTCCACTCCCATGAACCTCGGATACGTTAGCTTACCGGCCATCAAATCTTTACCGGCAGTCTTTCCCAACTCCTCCGACCACTTTGTCACGTCAAGAACATCATCCACCACTTGAAACATAAGCCCAATGCATCTTGCATACTTCCTGAGCTTTTCAATCTCTTCATCAGACCCACCTCCCACTATAGCACCCGCTACCGCAGAAGCTTCAAGCAACGCCGCCGTCTTGTGAATATGTATAAACTCAAGATGTTCCAACCCTACTTCGCTCATCCCTTCTCCGGCAGCCAGATCAGCCGCTTGACCCGCAACGAGCCCTTCCGTTCCCAACGCTTTTGTCATCTCCAAAATGGCCCGGAGAACCCTCTCTGGAGGAACTCCCAAGGACGTGGACGCGGCCATCTTTTTCACAGCCAGAGCTATGAATGCATCAGCGGTCAAGATGGATATAGCTTCGCCAAAGACTTTATGGTTGGTTGGTTTTCCACGGCGAAGGTTGTCGTCATCCATACAAGGGAGGTCGTCTTGGATGAGAGATGACGCGTGAAACATCTCAACCGCACACGCAGCGGGCATTGCGGTGAACTCGTGGCCTCCTACGAGCTCGCACGCAGCTAAGCAAAGCATTGGCCTCACACGTTTTCCACCAGAGAGAAGTGTGTACCTCATGGATTCACGGATTTTGATTGCTGGCTCGCAGAGAGGAACGGCCTTGTCTAGGGCTTCATTAACGGACTTAGCCTTATTGACCATGTACAACATGAAGTCGAAGTTATAGCTTGAGGCAGACGTTAAACTGCGGATGTTAAGGTGGCGGGTCAGGCTAAAGGCAGACGCAGCTTCAGTGTAACGTGGCCGGAACCTCCAGAATAAGAAGAGGATGGAGAGAAAGATGGCAATGAGAAACAAGAGTTTCTCTGTTTTCCATATCTGGCTTTAGCTTGATTCTTGTTAATTGGAATGTGGCTGCCATATTTATAGTTGAGCTGTGGAAGGTTTATGGTTTAGTTAATAAATTAACCACGTTTACGATTTTGTGTAAAATATATCCAATGACGTAACGACCAAAACGATACAGCTTACCTTACCTCTTGTTGAATTATAGATTTCAGCGTTGAGAGAAAGCTAGGTTAATTACGCGATTAAAAACAGATTTATATCAACCAAAGGAAAGACTGGGATTGGTTGGATTGTAGCAGCAGAATTTTTTTTTGATGTAATAGTATTTGTAGAAATTAAATGAAAAAGATATAAAAATAAATATTCCTACGATAGTTTTACAGCAATTTTTTTTTTGTTTTACAAAAAGAGCTCTTACAACCACTGTTTTTTTTTGGTTTTAGCTTTAAAACTAGTTACAGTATAATTGATCATTTATATTTTTGTAAATCTATACTTTTAAAAGATAATTTTAAAAAAAAAATACTTAAACAAAGTTATTGCACATATTCATTATTAGTCCAATCTATTATATAGAACCATTTTTATTAGTTAATTTTACTATATTATCACAATTTATGGAATCCACATGTATAAATAATGAGTTATTCTTGGGTTTACCCCTAGAGTTAATTTTTAGGTTTACCAATCAATGGAATTATGTTATTTCAAATTTGATATTTTTTAAAAAGAAAAACAAAATCTTGTTAAATTATATTATATTTAAAAAAAATAAAATAAACAAATAAATAATTAATAATAATCATTAATAAAAACGAAAATAATTTTAAAAAAAAATATTTTAACACTAAAACACTAAACCCTAAATTCTAACCCTAAACTCTAAACCCTAAAATCTAATCTTAAACCCTAAATCCTTGGATAAATCATAAACACTAAATTTTTAACAGTAAAACACTAAACTCTAATCCTAAATCCTAAACTATTGGGTAAATACTAAACCCTAAACTCTAATCTTAAACCCTTGAATACATCATAAATACTAAATTTTTAAAACACTATAAGATTTATTCAAAGGGTTTATGATTTACCCAAGAGTTTAGGGTTTAGAATTAGAGTTTAGAGTTTAGTGTTTTGGTGTTAAAATATTTTTTTTTATAAAACTTTATTTTCATTTTTATTAATTATTATTAATCTTTATCTTTTTTGTCAACTTTTTTTTGTCAACATTCTTTATTTATTTTTGTATTTTATTTTAAAATATAATATGAGTTAATAAGATTTTGTTTTTTTTTAAATATCAAATATGAAATAAAACAATCTTATCGTATAGTACACCTAGAGATTCGCCCTAGAGCTTCTATTTTGTTTTTTAGTCGCCCCTTTTCATAAATAAAAAAAATTGTATTTAACATAATATATGAAAATATTATTCCGTGCAATTTTTTTTTTGAAAAAAAAATTATTTATTTTATGCAACTTATGTATTTTTAATTTATTTATTATTTTACTATAATTTTTTTTACCAATTAACCTATTTCGTTTCTATTTTTAGGAACTCACTTCTCTTAAATACATATACTTATTTAGCGGTTAGAATTATTAAATGTTATTCCATCATTTTTGTTTTGTACCTACGGATGATTAACATATTCAAGTATGTCTGGTAATATTACTCCTCACTTGTAGATATATAATCTGTTCATTTAAGATTACTAAAATTATTCAACTTACTACTATTATGGTGAATGTCAGTTATAAAATATATGTTATAATTTTCGTTAAAAACATTATTTTGACTTCAAAATGTTTATAAATAAGTAAATATATATTACGTTGGATACAAAAAATATATCTAGAAATTATTTGCAACATGTACGTCAATCTTCTGCATAATTTAAACTCATATTTAAAGGATGCATATTTTCTCTCTTTACTAGCTCTTTTTTTTTGATCAAAACTAGCTCTTATTTGCTATCTAAAAATAAAGCCTATATCCAATGTTTTCAAGTTTGACCCGAATATCGAACCGAACGACTTCTGATCACTGGGTTATTGAATCGACCGTTGATGAACTACGTGTTAATAACTTAATTAATTCTATTATATAATAATATATTAACTATGAAAATAAATATATAGAAATTAAAATTAAGTATTTCTTAATTTTTAAGAAAATATAAAATAATAATTTGAAAATGTATATATTTTATGATTTAAAAAGCATTTAGAAAATACTTAAATTAAGTTCATATATTTTTTCACTTAGACATACGAAATATCAAAAATAGTTTAAACTATTTAATTTTGTAATAAATTAAGAAATTAAAATTTATGACATCTAACAAAAAAATATCAAAATCTAAAATTCATAAATATTTAAATGTCTAATGTGAATGATAAAATTAAACTTCATATCCAAGATAAAAAAAAAACATCATTGTAATCAATTGTTGGTAATAAAATAAACTAATATCAAGCTACACCAACTAATTTTAGTTCTTTCTACTATCGTTCACTTCATTTTCTTCTGCTGGCATAATGAAATTTTCGTCAAAACCTAAAAATCACAAATAAAATAATGGAATTGGTCTTATATACGATAAAAAGTTTAATTAAAACATAATTAAAAACTAAAAAATAAGGAAAAAAAATTATTTATTGGTTCAATCGATGGTTCAATTGGTAACCAGAGTTCGGGTTTTAGTATTGGTTTGCGGGTTTTATTAAATTTTTAAATATTTTTATTTTCAAAAAACTCAAACCAAATTTACCTTGAATCACCAAATTTATTGGTTCAACCGTAGGTCTGGATTGGGTTTCAAAACATCACCCATATCTAATTTAAATTGTTAGTATGTTTACATAAAATTATAATTAAAATACAAAACACATAATATACCAGCGCTTGGTCATGATCTAGTTCTGTTGAGTTATATACTTTCAAAATTTAATTTCAAACGCTATATAATTAACATTTTAACCAAAACCCCAAAATATCCTATTGCCGGTCCATTTCATTATCTAGCTCTTCATTCTTTAGGGAAATTTTCTACCATACATTTTTTAAAAAATGTCACAAATATAGATTTTAAAAAGAAAAATGACTAAAATAAATTTAAATATTTTAGAAAGATAAGTAAATATACACTTTTACCTTTTGGGTTAACTAATCCTAGACTTTTTTGTTTAGAGTTGAGGAGTGAGGTTTTGGAGAAAGGATTTCAAATTTTAAAAAATTAAAAAACGTTAAATTTTCAAAATAAAAATGCTATTTTGGGAAAATTGCTCTTCTTTTTATTATGTTTAATTCAATGTTGATGGAAATTTCATAAATGATGAAGTGGTAGCAAGGCAGGTTGGATCATTGGTGATCATGATGGATTTTATCAAGGTGGAGTCCAAGCTATTGGTAAAGTGGCTAGAAATCCTTTAGAATGTGAGTTACAAGATATATTGATGGCAATTCAACATGCGTGGAGCAGAGGTTACCAAAAAGTATGGGTTGAATCAGATTGCAAGAAAGCTTTGGGTATTATAAACAGTGAAACTGTTCACTTTGATGCTTATAATTGGGAAAGGGAAATTCAGCGGTGGAAAGGACAGTTTTAATAAATTGAGTTTCATTGGATTGGAAGAGAAGGAAACCAAGCTGCAGAAACGATGGTGCAATGGAAGGCAATTTATTTCTGTTTTATCATTATGTTCCTCGGTTTTTAGATAATGTAATGCATAATGACTTTGTTTTAACCTCATAATTAATAAAGTTAGTGTTATAAAAAAATTCAATATTTTTTTACCAAATATAAAAAGAAAAATTGTATTTAATTAGTCTTTTCTAAAACTCATTTTAATTGTATTTTTAAAATTAAACATCAAAGACTATAATTTTATATTATATTTAATTAGTCTTTTATAAAACGACTTTAATTGTATTTTTTGGCAAATTTTCCTAAATTATATCATCCCCTATATATTAAAGGAGAATCATTGCATTTAATGCTTTCACATTACTTTTGCCATGTATCGGCTTAATATAATTTTGCATAATTTTTTTGTTCCATTTTTGGTAACGAATTGAATGGAAACGTGAACTTAGTTTTCATAACGAAAAACCTTTGATATTAAAAAGTTTACGAGCAAGAGTTATGTATTCATTCAATACGTTGCAGGAATTGTACTTCACATTGGACAACCAAGTGGAGAATAGTAGTTTTGCAGAGGTTACGTTCATGTCTGGTCTGTTCAAAATAGTGTAAGGCTTGAAAGGTTGACAGATAAACGACTATGAAAGGTTCTTCGTACATTGCTTGACCTGCAGCATATAACATGTAAGTAAGTTCTTAGCGTCGCCGTGCGTAATAAAGACGGGGAAGAAGTTGGTTTATTACTTCCATAATGATCTTCATCTTGACAAGAAATATACTACCAGAGCGGACATATATATATATTGTAATTTGCTTATGGCGAGCATGAACTTGCGTCCTCATCTTCCTTCGACGGTAGTTAGTACAATAGTTCACAACCAACGGAACTTTCGTATGTGTTCGAAGATACGAGTTAGTGCATACTGAGGATCGATCGATATGACATGGTGTTTTGCTAAGAGTGTGCCCAGAAACGAGATTACGTTTTACACGAAGAGACGACTTACAATAATTTAGAGGTGATAGTTGTGTCTATATTTGAGGCTCATATGTGATTTGCATGTCGCTATTGATTTTATCTTTGAGGCGTAGATGTTATTACCTACTCTGTTAAAAACGATTTTACGTTCAAGATTTTATACACATGCAGTGTTTTCTATTTTTATTTTTACAAGCATCGAGTAGTGACAAAGTAAATGATCTTAGTGCAGCCTTGAGGCATGAGTCCATAATTAGCTTGACGGAGATGTTCTTGAAAGCAATAATGGAGTTGAGTCTCACGTGGAATCGGAGTGTCATTCTGAAGAAGAAGCATAAGCAATAATGGAGTTGGTTCAACCGGGAAATTATTTTTAAAAAATTAGGTTGTTTAAACCGGATAGAACCATTGGTTAGTGTAACTCAGATTTAGAAACCCTATGCTTCTATTTTATTACATTGGTCGTAGCCGCCTTTGAGTGAATGTCAAGAATTATTTATGATCACACGAGATTTGCTTATATTTAAAAAGTTCGGTATTTGGAAGTATTTACATTTTCGTGTTAGAGTTTAATTATTGACCAAGGCAAAGATATTTACATTGGAGTAGTTTTAGAGAAAGACGTCATAACCTGCATTAGGTTAGTTATGCCCTATATAAGACAAATGTTTCTCCTCTATTTTACTCATACCCTAAACGAAAACCTAGACATTCTTCACTCATTCTTCTATAATGGCTGCTATTACCGCTGTCTCGAATTTGAAACCATTCAAGTCTATGTGGAAGATTCAGGTTAAGATCATACATTTGTGAAAGCAGTATTCTGCTGCCAGTGGAGAAACGATCGAGATGGTTCTGATCGACTCAAACGTGAGCATTCTTCATCTTTACGTTAGTATATTTACTATGTTAAATGAGTCGATCCAATTTCTGACTATATTATTTCTGGTTTTTGTAGGGCGTTAAGATTAATGCTACTGTGAAAAAAGATTTGGTTAGACAGTTTGATTCATTCCTTTGTCAAGTAAGTTCAAAGATTCTCATCAACTTTGCACTGAACCCCTCTTGTGGATCATACCGAACAACCATTCATTCATTCCGAATTGGTTTTCTGTCGACAACACGCGTGAGAAATTGTGATGATTTTCCCGATGCCCTAACTGGTTTTCAACCAGCCAACTACATGGGCATTCTTGATGGTACACTGGATACGGACTACTTGGTTGGTAAGTTATATAATTACTTTTCTTTCGTAGAATATACGTATGGTATAGTCAATGATAAAACTCTTTTTTTTCTCAGATGTTATAAAACTCCTATTGAGGTTGTATCAGCTAATGGGAAAGAAACTCATAAACTGACGTTGGAGCTTCGTAATGAAAAGTACTAACATCTTACATCTATTTTCATGATATTTTGTATTAATTGTCGTCTGAGATATACCTTTGTGTATATGATTTTAGGGATGAACGTCTGCCTTTGGTGTTGTGGGGTAACTTTGCAACTGATGTAAGTGATTCCATTCAAGAACGTGGTGAGAATGCAATGATTTGTGTGGTGAGGTTTGGGAAAATTAAAGTTTGGAAAGGTATTTGCATCATTCTTATTATTCTTTTTTTTAATGAATACGAAGTTTTATATATATTCTTTGAACCCTTATCATTCAAAACACCAACAGCAGATGAGCGTAGTGTGTCCAATGCGTATAACGTTTCAGACGTGGAACTGAATCCACCGATGGCTGAAGTAGATGCCTTTATCTCATTGTAAGTTTACTCGCTTTCTATAGTTCAGAATTTTTTAAAAGTAGATTTCATTTTTATGTCTTAATTTCTATAAGTACATTTTATACTTTTTGTACAGGTTGCCGAAGGATGAACTTGCATTGGCAATTGTTGAGTCTAAGCCACTTGCTTTGACTAACGGGGGTGGAGATAAAAATGAATTTCTTGTCAACACTTCAGGTGGCTGAGTCCAATCAAGTTCGTTGTTAATTGATATTTTAAATTTCTTGAAATTCATGTATAGAATGTAAGGGCATTCTTAACTCTAATTTCCTTTTGGTTACTATAGGTTGATCAGTGTATTGTCATGTGCACAATAGCTGCAATTGAATCTGATATGGGGTGATATTACTTGAGTTGCAAAGTCTGTTCGAAGAAGGTTTTGAATGTGCCTAACGACGCCACCGATGACCAGGAAGATGATGATGAAATGGGATTTCATTACTATTTCGTGAAATGCAAGGTGAAGAACCCAAAGTTGGTGCCAAGGTATATATTATATACAATGTAAAACTATTTATTATTCTGCGGAGGGTTATTCAAAATTTTGTTTTCAATATTTCAGATACAAGTTGCATCTTGTGGTGGTAGACAATACCGGGAACACGAAATTTCTGCTATTCGATAACATTGAAATCCAGTTACTTCACCGTCCTTGCAGTGAGCTCATTGACAGTAATGTTGCTGAGGTATGGAGGTTTATATCATATTTAACATTGGGGCACTATAACATATATATATGTCGTAAATGCAACCACGTATTTTCTTTACAGATGCAAGACCCGGATGATATTTCTTTGGCATTGAAAGATTTGGTTGGTAAGACGTATCTTTTCAAAATAGGCATTAAGTAGGAAAAATTTTGTCTACAAGAATGACACTTACAAAGTTTTGAAGATCGGTACTAACATTGATTTGATAAACGAATTCGAAGAGTTGAATCAATCAAAGGTATTGTAATATATTTATATTAGGCTTGATTTATTTCATTTATTCTGTACAATAGATATGAACGCTTATATTTTATTTTGTAGCGAGTTTTGGGTACTTTGGCTATTGAAAACTCTATTATTTCAGATGCACCAGAGGTAATGTGAAAAATATTTTATTTTCATATTCTTGTTACATATAGAAATTTTGTTTTTTGGATTGTGTGTATAGTTTCTAATTTTAAATTATTGCAGAGTTCCCTAATGTTGTCTGGAGAGTAAACCTAGGAAGGTGGAGATGTCAAGTTGACTCCTACTAAACGCCAAGGAGCAACGGTGTATAACGTTGATGAACACGTTGACGAGAATTCGGTGACTAGGTATCCAAAGCAAGCTCGGATCAAGATTGAAAAGCAGGGCAAAAGTGGCTGAAGGAAAGACTAATTGCCAGTCAGTTTGCAGAGGCTTTCGCTATGTTTTGGCTTGTTTACAATAATGCGCTTTTGTCTGATTTCGTTTTTTTTCATTTTATGATTTCTCTTTGTTGAACATCTTTATTATTCATAATTTAATAGAAAGCCTCTGTTTTTTATATTATCTTATGCTTTTTATATAGAGTTTATGCAGTTATGCATTTTGTTCTGCTTAACGGATTAAATACACAAATTACGTCTTTCATGTTCACGAAATTGGTGTGTTTATGAAACATATGCATTAGTGCTGAGAGTTAGCAAATATGAATGAGTAATGGTAAGTTTAGAACGATAACTTGAAACAAAAACGTTTTTCTATAAGAAAACTTAGTATAAATAACTATAATATAATTAGTGTTGTATACCCTGTTTAGTATCCCACAAACTATACTTGGAGAGAAAGTAAAACATTCAATTAAGTGCAGAAATCGGCTTAATATATATGCATAATTAAGATCCCCGGTTATCATCAAGTAAATTAAATTTGTGCATTGAGTTTATGTACCCATTTTATTTCATTCAAGTTGTTTATAATTGGGATGATATTATACAATGGTGCATCATTAGTAACTTTCAATACAAGCTTTGATATCAAATGAAGTTATGTATAATGGACGAAAAAGTTTCAAAGTAAACACAAACCTCAGTCGTAAGGAAATGATTGACAAATTAAATAAAACAAACCGATATGACTTTCTCAAACAATCTGTAAGATCTTTGCATGCTTGACACTATATATATATATATATTTGATTTGTATATTACGTGTTTATATTTCTCAAAAAGAATAACATATTCCTGCATGGTTGACACCCAAGTTGAAAAAGTATGCAAACAAAAGAAATAACTATTTGAAATGACAATACCTTCAACAATAGTCCCAACTTAGAAATTTACAAAAGATTCCTGCCTTCCAACAGCTTTATTAAAGATGTATTTTGATTCCCTCAGAAACTAATTTTCTGTTACATCGGTTTTAAAATCTCTCCTTCTCTCTATCCAATGAACATTCCCACAGCTTTATTAAAGCTAAATTTAGGGGAGCTCAATTTGCAGAGTCTCATACCAGCTTTCTGAACTTTATATTAGTAAAAAACAACCAAAGAAAACATTTTTCTAATTAAATGTGCATAGCTTCAATTTTAAAATTTCCAGCGAGTGTACAAGTCTTCCATACATTATCACTCACCCTTAATATCAGAGCAGCAAAGAAAGAAATACCAAGACAACATGGGATCAGAAAGATCGATTAACAACTACAACGACCGGAGTGCTCCATCGAACTACAACAACGAAAGTGATTCCTCCAACCATGACGTCAACTCCAACGCTCATCTGACCACCTACTTCAGAGATATGAACCTCGGCTATTTTGTTGCTGAGCCACAAACTATGCTCAATGACCACGCGAAGCTACTGGAACTGTGCTTGGAGAATGACAACCCAGAGGCTCACTATATTCAGGGCTTGCTGAAATACTTCGTCGAGAAAGATGAACACAATGGCTTCTACCATCTACGCCAAGCAGCCAAGGTGATTGGAAACAATGTCAACGCTATCTATCTCTATGGTTTGCTAAAGCTTGCCTGAGAGGATTATCAAAAAGGTAAGAAGTATTTGGATAAACTAAAATGGAGAAAGAATATATCAACATCCGATCATTGTTGGAAAGCATCAAGAACTCTCTCCGTAAAATCCATGTTCCTATGAATATGTTGTACTACATAAGTATGGTTAATCTTCAGACACGTACAAAAATCAGCCTGCAATCCGTGTAAAGATAGTCAGAACACGGAAGGCATCCATTGGTTCTATACTTCTATTCGACCAAATACATGTTTGGTTTTTGGAGATGAAAAAGTTAGCATCATATGTTTTTATGAAAGTTTTTTTGTCATATATTATTCTGACGTATCATTTCTTTTATCACAATAGGGTACAACCATCGAAGCAACTATATCAACGGATGTTCAATTGTCGTTAGGAATAACACTAAACGAAGGTGATTGGTTTGAAATCAATGATTTTAAACTAATTCCTACTTTTGGAATGATACGTACAACAAAGAGCAAATACCATATCACCTTCACACAAAACACAGTGTTATCAAAGATTCAACCTATCACAGAGTTTAACTTTCTTTGATGTGCGAAGTACGACACCATTCTCCGTGGTTTATCGCATCCTAAGTTCTGTATTGGTATGGACCAAAATTTCATTGACAAGTTTTTTTAGTGTAATGATTCTTTTCCCATAATCTGTCGTAGTAGCATATGAATTTCTGACTTGATTTTTTTTTTTGTATTTCACTTAGATCTAGTGCAACCCAACCAGATTAATGGTGGACACGACCGTCGAATTAAGTTCTCCATCATGAATTATGAGTGAATGCTATTATATGTTTTTATGTTTTCACCACTTCATATTTGATAACTTCACACAGACTATTTTATGTAGTTTTGATGAAATCAACTGTTTTGCCTATGGAGCTGTAGCGGAGAAGTTATTTGCCAACCGGTTCTCATCAACTGCGAAGGTTGTTGTTTGTGTATTGAAACTATGGCGAATTGAGTGGGGTGAAGGTTAGTTTGCTTTATTTTACAAAGTGTTATACATGAATATTTAGAGATTTGTTGTGGAACTGAAATGTAATTTTTTATAGGTTGCTTGAGGTATATCACTAATTTTGAAGAATGTTCGGATACTTTATTTGATCCTAAAATTCCTGACATACAATACTTCAAATCAACGTGAGTTTGTTTGATCTGAGTGACATTATTATAATTAGTAAACATGGATAATATAAAATTATTGCATACATAAATAAAATATTATATATTTCAGGATTCCATTCTATCCGTCTTGATTTTGAAGCAACAGCATCCAAGACTTTGACGTATGAATTATGGGAGTTCTGTGTCAAACAAATTTCTTTAGGGTTTTTTTTTGCTGAAAACAAAATATATGTTCTAGAGGCTTTAATAATATTTTCATTTGCTTTTATTTTGCAACTATGTCTTCTTACTATTTAAGATTTATATCCTAATATGATTTTTTATATTTGAATTATGTTTTTGCTTTTAGAATTTGTTTGTGAGATGGCAAAACTGAACAATTCTAATAACTCTTACAGATGTAGGTAAGTAACCTGCCGGCCAACGCATTATTTAACGTAATATAAATGAAAGACTATCATAATTTATGTTATTAGTAAGTTTAAAGTACAAATAAACTTCTATGCATACAAACCTTTACTACGACTTACCGACACACATATATATATATATATATATATATATATA